>CM017563.1:6567881-6571624 GCA_007844125.1 Sinonovacula constricta | reverse complement strand
GTGTATCAATTCTGTGTGCATTTATCAAATGTAAAATATTGCATTCTAAAAATACGAATTTCAAGAGCTTTCAAATAGTGTATAGCTTTTAATTTTCGGACCACAAATAAAGAAATTACAAGAAAATAAAATTAACCCTTCTATACAATATGAAAATCCTTGAAGTTACCATCAAAGATGGCTGCCAAGATAAGGGGTTTTCACTGATGCGGAAACTATCTATTCATATATTATATGCAGTGCGTCAGTTGGAAAGGCGAGTTTGTTTCTTTGATTGATTCATCCTACCAACTTCCCGGTGTTCGGAGACGAGACTGCATGTATTAGAGACACATATAGTGATGCCGTCACCGTGGTATCATGCCGCGAACACTTAACGTAGTATCACAAAACAACTTTATCATGATACCGGACCAACTAGTAGTGAAAGTATTCTTATATGGTATGGCTTGGTATGGCTTATTGAATAGTAATAATGTATTAGATTTTTTAAAAATATAAAGGACATGCCAAGCTACGAACCATACTTGGATATTTTACCTAATGATTTAAGAAATTTTATTACAAAAATGAGAATTTCTGCACATTCTTAAAGAATTCACACTTTCAAGAAATCCTTTATCTAGAGAAAGCAGATACTGTTTGCTATGTAATAACAGACACATCGAAGATGTCTTTCATTTTATTTGTATATGCCCAGTATACATGTACAATGATTCAAGAAGAAATACCTCAACTAAACTTTATGTAATAGACAGTCTGTATATAAAATATGTTTGCTGTTTGATTCAAAAGACAAGAGCATACTTATTAATCTCGCCCTTTTTATCAAGAAAGCAACCTTAGTAAGACGGACCATAAGCGTTAATAATACATAAAATTCATTCTCTAATGTTGTTTATTTTATTCTTTTATAATGCAACTATCACATAAAAAGCTTAATATTGTCATTATTATTTCTCCGCTTCCATATTAATAACTAAACCGGATACTATATTTGTATATTGTATATATATAATACGATGATGTACATGAGTACAAATCTGAATAAAAATATGTTCTGGTCTTATATTCACTGTTGAGCGTTAACAATGTAAACGAGGAGACTGACTATACCAATACCATTTGTGCGAATGTAGTATGTGCGAACCTATAGTTAAAACTTGGGAACTATGGATGTCCGTCCTTAAGGCCAATGTTTTCTTACTTGGCTTTCATGGCCGATGGTCTGGAAGTTTCATGTAGACATGCTATTAGAGCCTTTGATAAGAGGACACAATCATTCTTCTTAAAGTAAAATATCCCATAATTGTCAACTAAGCCTTGCATTGTGCGCATTTATCGACTCGTGACTGATCTATTACAGCACATGTAACATCAAAAAACGCCAAGGTCGAATACATTATTATAACCTTCCAATGCCAAATGACTGCCCTTCAAAACATTTAACAAAGGATTACAGGTTAAAAATGCTTGATGAGAAAGGATATGTAACTGACCGTTTGTCAAGTACAAGTACGTGTACAGGTTT
Source organism: Sinonovacula constricta (assembly GCA_007844125.1). Taxonomy (NCBI): domain Eukaryota; kingdom Metazoa; phylum Mollusca; class Bivalvia; order Cardiida; family Solecurtidae; genus Sinonovacula; species Sinonovacula constricta. The sequence goes on along the minus strand of CM017563.1, from coordinate 6,570,093 downwards.
ATAGTATCATAAGGCATATATTTTATGTTTCGGAAGTAGCAAATAAAATACAGAAATTTTGGATGAAATATTATGATAAAGTTTGAACAGAAGAAAGAAAGACTAATAAATACATATTCTGTGTTTTATTTTTTATTTTAGACATGTTGTTTAAGCTGCTGCTGTTGATTCTATATCGGCAACCACAATACACTAACTTCCCTGACAGAAACTGACGGAAAGCTGCATCACAGATATATTCTTTGTTTGGTAGATACCAGATTTGAGAGACAGCAAATCCCCAGGAGAAAATAGCACTCGTGAAAACACCTGTCAAAGCACGACAACAGACATATGTGGAGATAGGAAACATGCGCTATCACCGACGTTTGCTTTCTGTATTTCACTCAAGGTGATGAGTAGGTTCTGTTTTAAGGTACATAGAAGCGACATATCTACTTCAACCAAATCGAAGCCCTGCTGTTTTTTGGAGGGATCACCTGCACACAACTTGTGATCAGGGACATTATCTCGTATTTAGCTTTGTCACCTTGACCGAGTCTCGAATCAAAGGTTGGCCCTAGGCACCATGCACTGCTTCATGCCGCTTAGAAAAAAGTTCTCTCTTCCAGGGTGTCATCGGAGGTGCGAGTCTTTAATGCGCATTATAATTTTGTACTAGTTTTCAAATATCAGGTTTTTAGCTAGCTGATGGGTTATATCCAAAATAATATTTTTGAAGAAAATCGGCGATGTACTTTAAAGATAACAGTTGCCAGGCAGTATTTCAGGTAGAAGTGAAGCTTGCGAGATAAAATTCAATGCAACTAGTTTTACAAAGATTTACAATAAACTTAATAATAAATATATAGTACTACATGTATATTAAACGTGTACATATTTTCAGTGTTTTTTTAAGTGAAATGCACAGTAGCATGCAGCTACGAAAATTTAATTGAACATCATTTTAGTACAAAACGGAACTTACACGACCCTTCTTAGACAAAGTGTTATATACAATAATTATGAATTGTTTGGGATTTTCAATGTTGATCACTATTTTGGCACTTCAATTTACCAAACGGATTTTTAAAACGCATTGCAGTGACAATATGTTAACTATAACGACGTCCAGATATTCTTGGCAAAGTAAATAGTCCTGACAAATGCCTGGGAAGGATCGCCGTCCCTTCCTGAACTAAAAATATTTATTGCCCTACACTAAATAATATACAATTTCAATTATAACCTTTCGCGTCAAATGTTTTATTCAATAAATAAGTGTAATGGACAACTTACAAGGTTTTCCAATATCAATAATACGTACAGCACATGCTCTCTGCAGCGACTTGGATGTCACAAATCCATGCTTTCACTTGTTCTTTCCTTGTTATTGTTTGGTATGGGAAATAATGATATTTACATCACCCCAACTCTCCGTTTCCTATTGATATGTTGTTCTCTGCTGATACGCTTTCCAGATATCATTAAAAAAACAAACGGAGCTAAAGCTGTCTTCTTAAGTACCGACATAAAACAAGCCAGTGTTAGTGTTAGAAGACAGATTGTCCAAACAAAAGTCAAAATGGATGGCTTGAATCAAGTCTTGGTTGTTTAAAGATTATTTACTTCCTTGTTAATGATGCGAATGAATTCAACAGAAGCAATACCAGACGTTTTCCGTAACTGGACATAGAAACGTGTGGCTGAGTTGTTAGTCCATCAGTTTGAAATTTGATCTAATGCTGTAGTTTGACCATTCAGTTTTAAGATTTGACCCACTGTGATAGTTTGGTCTATACGTTTTAGATTTGACCAACTGTGGTAGTTTGGCCAGTCAGTTTCATGATTTGACCCACTGTGGTAGTTTGGTCGATAAGTTTCAAGATTTGACCCCCTGTGGTAGTTTGGTCAATCAGTTTCAAGATTTGACCAACTGTGGTAGTTTTGTCGATCAGTTTCAAGATTTGACACACTGTGGTAGATTGGTCGATAAGTTTCAAGATTTGACCCACTGTGGTAGTTTGGTCGATAAGTTTCAAGATTTGACCCACTGTGGTGGCCAATCAGTTTCAAGATTTGACCCACTGTGGTGGCCAATCAGTTTCAAGATTTGACCCACTGTGGTAGTTTGGCCAATCAGTTTCAAGTTGTGTCCCACTGTGGTAGTTTGGCCAATCAGTTTCAAGTTGTGACCCACTGTGGTAGTTTGGCCAATCAGTTTCAAGTTGTG
>CM017563.1:6510381-6562881 GCA_007844125.1 Sinonovacula constricta | reverse complement strand
AAGATGGCTGCCTTAAACTGTCTAATCGGTGTCTAAGACATCACATGGAAACTATCTATTATGTACACATTTTTGGAAAGTCTTCTGCTATAAACATGGCATTGCTCTTTTAGACTCATAAAATTGTTCTTACTTTTCAATTAGCTTGCACTTGAAATACCTTTGTCCTGTGCCTTTTCAGAGTTTGATATATGTTGCAATGCTCATAGGACTTTTTCATATATTCTTATTAAATACAAATTCATGGTGGTGTTCATTCCGATTTTAAGACATGTCGAGAAACTCGTTGTTTTCTTATCTATTAGTTTATTTCCATCCACACTGAAGCCAGATTTGACTAAAATATTAGTAAATCTGTGTACTGTGTTGTCTTAATATTTCACGAACACAATAGATTCTTAAGAACAAAGTTCTAAAATACATTTTGTAATACACTGCGCGCTTTGTTCCTTCCAAGAAAGACATCATTCTAAACGATTTCCACGGAAACTTATAAACTCCAACCACATCCATGACTGTAAATTATATTATAGATCCAAGTTTTAACAATGTCTGTTATTTATTTTTTTTAGTTTTATATCAATGTTGTGCGTGTAAAAATATCGTTAAATAAGAGAGAGAGATTTAAGAAATTAATGTATGCATCTGTTTTGTTAAAACTTTAAATACCTATTTGTCTATTTATGATTTTGAAAAACTGTCCAGTCAAAGGATTTACAATAAACAGTTTCAATAATGTGTTCTTTTTGACCCATGTAGTCAAAATGTGTTTAAAGTGGCTCCGCCAGCTTTTACTTAACAGCTTCAGTAAGATATGATTCTAATTCTGGCAATTAGGAAAACTCGCTTCATACATTTTCTTTTTTAACTTTTTCTGACCTGAAATTATTATTGGGACGAAAAATGATATTTCCTTCTGTGTTGTCTTTGTTGTTTGTAGTTGATTGGAATAAATGGCATTTCAACGATTACTGGCGATGCAACTGTAAGCAAGTAAGCTGATGGGTGTATTTATTGTCAATACACATCCCAAGTACACTTCAGTAACCTTGGGAGCGGTGCCTATACGTACATTAGATGAACAAAAAAGAACCTGCCTACACAACTTTTTTGACAACTGTTCGTTTTTATCGCGACATTGCCAGTGCTAGATGCATAGCTGAATTATGGGATTGGTGACGTCACAAGTAGAAAAACTGTCGACAAAGTGCAAAATCGGACAAAATCTTGCACAGTACTTTTAGTTACCGTTGTCAGTACAATCAACTTTCTTACACAGTTGTGATACCACACGCGGTTACAAATGATATGCCCTTAATACTGCTGCAGTACCTTCGCTATCTATAAGTGGTGTATATATGAGTAAAGGTGTTTCATTACAGGATTCGCTACATAAGTTTTATTTGTGTTTTATCATTGTTAATGTTCGGGGAAGGGGCGGATATCATGTATTGTTCAAAATATTTCCTGTTCAACGTCCTGTTCATATATTATACAAAGTCATGCAGTGGTATAAACAGAATGTTGAACGGAAAATATTGTGAACAATGATACGTATATATAGATATAAATATATATATATAATATATATATATAATTATATATATTATATATTAATATATAGAGATATATTATATATTATAGATTATATATAATTATATATATATATATAATATAGATATATATTATATATATATATATATATATATATATATATATATATTAATTTAGCTGATATATTGTAGCATTCACTGTGAAGTCATTATGTGTGTATACACTGTGTCGTACTGGCTCAACCCGTCCGCGTTTTTTGAACTGTCTTCGCCTGGCTATGAACCTCTTCCAATCTGACCGTATACATGCACGACTATCAACGTTGAGATTGAGGTTAATCATGAACGATGGCTGATTTATTCCAATGACAGAAACACTGATGACGAAGATGATGATGATAATGAGATGTAAGAGGAGGAGCAGGAAAATGTGACCTAGCAATGTGCTTACCTTGCGCCATCTCCTCCCTGTATTTGCGTTCCACAAACTGAAAAAGACAAAAATCAATCGTTAAGTCTTTACGTGTTGGCAAAAAAGAATTACTAACAACACATATGAAAACAAATAGTGCATTACACAATTGTGCCCTTTGTACCATATCGTGTTTGTGAGTTCATAGAACAAAACGATTAATCAATTTTAATTTTTAGATGCTTATAAAATAGCAAACAACACATCTAATCCGTATTCAGCCGCATATGGCAGGAATAGAAAAAAAAGACTGTGCGGATGTGAACTGTGCTGAAAATTTGCGAAAGTGTTCCTGTTTCAAAGATTGTGTCTATAATTAAATAATACGTGGTTGAACAAAATATTGTTCATTGCGAATTCATGATAACTTGGCTTCTCGAGTTGTTTTTTCCAGAAATTTTATAAAATACTGTAATTGTCTTTCATACACGTAATTGTTTGTGAATATTAACCCCGAACTGATGAATACATTACACGGTAGTTGCTGGTTCAATTTCCCGCGCTAACCATTTTAACAGCACGAAAATCTCGTGAATAACGAAAAAATCATTTATCACGGCGAAATATTTTCGGCAAGCACATGTTCTTAATTTATTTTACAACTGATATTGGAGCGTGTGCAACTACCGTGTAATGTATTCATCAGTTCGGGGTTAATATTCACAAACAATACTACAAGACGACATTCCCAAAACGAGCTCCAACTATTATTATACAATTCTCCTGGTTTGTTCTATAATTCACTTTTATTTCCAGCACTGCGACACCATCCCTCCATTTTACCAAGCTGCTGCCCGAATATACATTTTATTTTTACGACTTTACCAGGAAGAATAAACAAGAAGACAAATATAGAATACTGACGGTATATAACTTTCACTCCGGCCTTTCAGACGGTCAATTTATATTTATAAATCTCGTGTCGCTTAGAATTTTATAAAAATGAAATTTATCCAGCTACAAACAACTTGTGTTTATTCCTCCTAACGTCGGTAACATAAGGTGACAACCGACTGGAATCTAGGAAGTTTTCCACCAATGCCTCTGGTTTATGTTCGATCTTTCCACACTACGGCACACCGGACCTGGTAGCGCAATCGGTAAACCGTGGCTCCAGGTACGGGAGGCCCCGGGTTCGATCCCGGGCCGCGACATACCAAAGTCGTTAAAAAGTGGTATAGCTCCCTTGCTAACGCTCAAGCAAATATAAGGGTAGTTCCACGACTGGTTGGCCCGGTGTCAGGATAATGTGACTGGGTGTGGTATCATGCCAGATGTTCACGGCATGCTATACACAGTGAAGGCAGCACTATATGCTTCACATGGACATCGTCTCCAGATAACTGAAATACTGTTGGTGGGACGATAAACCCAAAAACAATAAAAACACACTACGACACCTTTTCTCCCTATTTTCGACCTGAAGCCCGTGCAGAGATTTTAATTTTGCATGATTTAGGCTAGACGGTGCAAAAGGGAGGAGAAGAATATAACTTAGCATTGTGAATGGTTATTCAACTTCAAGTTTACCCTGAAGGGACTGTCTGCTGATATGCTGGACCATTTACACGGGTCGCTTCGGGCTTTATCGATTAACACCATACAAACCATTCCGATGTATGTTAAGAACAAAAATATATCAGAATTATTATTTACACACAAAAAAGACAGAAAGGCATAATAATTTTCTTGGATGTCCAAGACGTTTCGGTAAGTTTTAAACAAAGTATTTTTATGGTAAGCTGGACATTCATGCGGATGGCATCGATCCATATTAGCAATGTTATGAGGGGATATGGAAATTCAGATACACAACAATCAAAATAATGATGTAACACCCATAGGTAAATTAGATTTTGAAGTAATAATTTTACACCTTAAAATAACACAATATCTAAATCACCGACACCATCTTTCAACACATTTTGTTCCATTAAATTAGACGTACATGTACTTAATTATTAAGCACCTTTCTTTTAAAGGGACAGAGAGTCTGGGTAACTATACATTACTGTTGTCGTTGATTATTTACCGAGTTCCGATGAGATCTAGTAAAAGGTGCAAGTCGACAACTTAAAACAGTAAAGCCATGCCTGTACTGTTGTTAATTATTCGGGAAAATATCGAAGCTTCAATTGCCCGGCTCCCCTCACTCTTCCGTCAGTGACAAGATTGTAATCGAATTAGAGTGTCATGAGTTCGAGGGAGGTATACTGGGTGTGTAATTCTCAAGTTGTAAATAATAAATACAATGACACTTCCCAGACTCGTTCTAGGAAACGGAACAAGGCCAACTGACATTTCTAGCGTGACTAAATTGGTCATTATTGCGCACTAAAGTGTATGTGCAGTGTGAATAATCTCCGCCTGAACAATTACTAGATGGATGCGGTAACTGGGTGTCAGTTGAAGATCTGAAACAACATGTACACCAGTAGCCAGAAACAATATGTTTCAAGCCTACTTGACCAGCAGTAATAACGAACAGATTATTTCAGACTTGAACATATCAAACTGGATGTCATTAAAAAATAAGATAATATTTTCTAGTCAAATTTGTTGTTTTTAACGCAGTTTGTTGACCAAACTGTTGTCGTTCGCCGTATCGTATCATCAGGCGGAGGGCCTGTTGTACGAGTTTGCGGCACATTCCCTTCACCAAACTGTCCAAGGATGTGCCAACCCAAGTCCTAACTTAAGCCAACAATATACAAGAAAGAGCACTGATGCCCGATATCCATGACGCTGTAGAGAGCATGATCTGTAAACAAGAAGATGGCTATCCTGCGGACTAAACGCTCTATTATTATACTGTCGATTCATTATATAAATATTTTAGAGTAAGGAACCGTAACTCTGACGGGAACTAGACAATCGGCTACTTTGTTTTCTTCCTTCTCTGCTAAATCTGTAATTGCAACCTGTATTTCTTATATCGGCATACTCAGTTTGTTTTTTTTAATACTTCGCCAAACGGCTACGAATTCCTATCAATGGCCGCTACTTTTTATAATTGCAAGCTAATATTTATTGTTGCAGGCTACACCATTAAAAACAAAACGGCTTTTTTTCTTTGAAAAGGGCCTCACAGAACTAGCGACATCGCGATATTAACTGCTACACTATAGTCCATATAAACAATGCATTCCGTAAGAGGCATCGCTGAAGATCGGCGCCAACTCTCACCGTTTTTTTCACGGTCATCGTGAAGCTCTTCTGCCTTTGTGATGACTTTGGCATCAAATGAACTGCGACTGGGTCTAATCTTGGCATATGTGATATATTATTGACAATAAATATAGACTTTAAAACCTACAACTTACCATAAGTTGAATAATCTATTAAATACTTATATTGGAATATTTAATACAATGCATAAAACACTTAACACAATTGTCATAGGGCGTATCTAAGTTAAGTAGTTACATGTAGGAGATACAAAAATCATTTTGTTGTGTAACTTTTAAGTCATTGTCGTTATAAAATCGTAATCCGGCATGCAGTGAGTCGAAGTAAGGACGTGTAGTTTAAATTATTAGGGTGTATTTATTTACTTTAAGGCTAAACTGTTTTTAAAAACATTCCTCATTATTGGTGTACAAGTTGTGTACGTATTGGTTGCACGCCATATGATTTATGCTGCAAATTCAAATTTTTGCTATCCCTTTATTCTCCCTAGATTACCATACCATATCAATCGTCATTCCATCAGTATATCAGCCAGCTCCTTCAGGTTGTAGTGCTTTGTAGTTCAAAGAAAGCACCAGTTGCTTCAAACAACATGATAAGGTGATAAGAGATCTGCTTCTGGGAAAATAAATGGCTTCTCAACGTTAATGACAAGTGTTCTTCTCCGGCATGTTTGTTACAGCAACCAAACGATCTTCTCAGCATTAGTCACTTAGGGTAGGATACGTGTGTCCTTAATAAAAACAATGGTACGAAGACCGCATAATTTCTCTAACATTGTAAATACACTTTGGTAGTAAAGAGAAAACCTAGACAAATGCATGGCTAAAACAATAGACACACCCCATGTTAACATGAACACCTCCTTACATGGAATGTACACTCCTACCAGACCTTGAACCATTGATGCTACCGGGATATGGGTTAGAAGTCGAGCCCCCTCGATTTTTAACAAAATTCATACGAAAACCAACATTACGACAACATCAAAGGGTTCTATCGCTATTGTTCTTCAAGACAGCACATTTTGCCTGAAACACCTTAATTAGGTGAATAATTGTCTCGTCCATGGATAATAAAGGGTTTTTCACCTGTAACAAGTGTCGTCCAAAAGCATGTATGTTACAGAAACATCACTGCACCAAGAGATCCTTTCGAAGGAGAATAGAAAACGCATAGCTATCAGGTGCCCAAAACAAAAACCCCATGAAATCGCATAGTTTGCTGTTAAACCTGGGTTTAGGCCACTGACGTATCACAGAACGAGGTACGTTTATAGTTCCATAACGTGAAGGATTTTTTGCATGAACTTGGACTTGAACCCACGCAATGGGGGTTGGGTGTGGCAAATATTCGACAATAACCCGACCAACAAAGTACGGGGATACTGTCATTTATATTGATGCCTTTACTAGTACTTGCATTAGAGTGAAATCCGGAAAACTGTAGCAATATTTCATCAATATTTTTACACACTCAATATTTTTACACACACAAAAACACATCCTTATATCAGCCAGTTTCCATATTTTTCAGCATTACTTTACCTCAGGGGAAGCACCAATTACCTTTGATAACTTGATTAGGTGAGAAAATATATGCTCCTTTATCGAAATTAGGGTTTTCAACGTTAATAGCAAGTGTCTATCTCCACTAGCCTTTGTGTAAGAGCAGGCAAGCCCTTTTCTTAGCCTTGGTCAAATAGAGGGTATATTGGTTACATGGTCCTAAAGAAACAATAGTAGCAAAGAACACTGAGTTTTATAATAACAACGTTATTTATCATGATACATCTATAAATAAAGAGAAAATGTTTAAATGAAATACATTAGACAAACTATTAAAAACATTAATTAAATTATTTAATTATCCCATCTCTTAATTCCTCTTATCATATTTCAGTCAATTCCTATTGTCGTCATTGATAAAAAGAAATTGCAATAGACATGTCTTATGTTTATTTGCATTATTTCTTTAAATGAAACGTGTTGAGAGGCCTTTCTCTAAAATTATCCCATGCAATGCATAAATTGTTCACACAGCGATCTTGCAAGAGCCAATACCTTCAAAGTATTTGCATCTTTATTGATTTTAATTGAGACACAAACAGGGGTAATTTTGCAGGTGAACACTGTGTCACAGCGTGACGTCAAAGCCGGTTTTGACATTTGAACATCTCTACATTGATAAATTTTCAGATAACCATCGATAAAGGGCACAATAAAAATAGAAAATGTGACAAGGTCCTATGAGCATAGGAACAGATTCTCAACTTTGAAACGGGGCAGGACAAAGGTATTCACGTGCCAGTCAAATGTCATAGTTACAACAAAACTGAGGCGATACATTTAATGAAGAAGAGCAAACCAAACAATTATACTTGGAACGGTCAGTCGGCAAAAGGGCTTACCATCCTTTATTTTACAAAAACTTACAAGGCAAAAATATTATAACTATTATCAATAATAATTAAAATTCCAGTGAAATAGATAACATTGCAATGTGATAAGTTGTCCTTCTTTCATTTATATTGCGCTGGCAATGTTATTGTAAGTGGACGTCAAGCTTAAAGAAATAGTGGGGACACTTCCCAGATGTTTGTAAAGCAGCAGGCACACCGCCCGCTGGCAGACCCTTCCACATGAAAGTTCTCGCCCCAACCAGGATTCGAACCCACACGGTAGGCGGCTGAGGACTTACAAGACTTAAGCCCGGTCGTCTATCGTTAAGTAGGCGGCTGAGGACTTACAAGACTTTAAGCCCGGTCTATCGTTAAGTATTAAGTTGAAATGTAACAGTAACTTTTTGTTATATTGTTCAACAACATATATAAAAAGGCAAATGTCTTACTTTTCCAGGATGCTGTTATAAACAGCTCTGATTGACTTTGTACATAGTTTCAAGTTTAAATCACAGCCTACGTTCAAAATGTATTTATTGTACCTTTTCAACTGCCAACCGATGATGGATTTTAAGGTTTGTTACCAACTCTACATTCTATGGTGATTTATTTGACAATAATGTCAGCGGTTGTGTATACTTGGCAGATGATTTGTTTTGAACTGAAAAGCTGGAAAGAATAACAGCATGGGTCTGGTAAACTGGCAATCGTCAAGTAATCAATTTTAAAAGCATGTCAATACTTCAAATCACATAGTGTTTATGATCGTGCACATATTTAGGTAGCATGCAGTGTGCGTGCGCAACGCGTGCGGGTTGATAAACAATGGTGCGTGGAATTTCACTCCTGCGCATTCCTGTGCATTTTCGTTTTATAATCTGTAGCCATCAAAGTATTAAGCGTTGACTGCATAACAACTTAACATGACAACCGGTCTTTGCTAATCTCAACCATCAGCGTACCTACAGTCGTCCAAATTTTCCTCTTTGTTATAAAAAAAAACACTACCAAGATCATTACAACATTTTGACATAATAACTATACAATTACTTTTTGTAAACAACCATAAAAATCCACACTTTCTCAGCCCCATTTTTTTTCATAATTATCATCACCATAACCATCGTTTATTAAAGTATTTATTATTATTTCCATATTGCCATATATCCGGAAATAATTACATTTTGGCCATCATTCTAACTGTGTGCATCGCCGCCAACATCGTAGTCTTAAAAACAAAGTCACCAGGAACCAGCAACGATAACCAACCTCACAAATTCCCATTAGTTCTCTCAGCATCTGCAAGGCCTTTCGTCACTTCTCGCCCATTATAAATCAATTAAACCTTTTTTAACATAAAGCTATTTTTATGGCAGTTTTAAATCATTGATTCGGTGGTGTCATAAATCTTCAGATATTGGCGGTATAAGTTCGTTCCTTAAGTTTCGAAAAGTCATCTGTTCTCCGTCATAGATTCTTTGACATTTCTAAAGTGAATAATTTATATAACGAAAATTTTAAATAACATATGTTTAGCCATCCAAAGCGATATAGTGGTACCTTCATTGTGTTGTCAATAAAAGTATGATGCAATAGGAAAAGCACTGTTAATATCACAATCTCTGGTCATTGGATTTATTCTACAGACCAGTTCCAAGTATCTAATTGGACATTTTGAAATGAAATTAGACAAGCAGATGCAGAGACGTGTCTTTGACTCAATCTCAAGTTGTCTATCTTAGCCCCATGGTACATCACTTTGAGCTGGAGACTGAAACTGTCAAGAAATCTCAGATTGGGAAAACATACTCAAATCTGACCAATCAGATGCATGAGTTCTGCCTTATTCAGTGACATACATATAAATGTGACCAATCAAATGCCAGATAAGTGTTTTAGAGGTTTAGTGTTTATAATGTTAAGCTGTGAAGTGGCTCTCTTACACATAGACATCCTACAACGTCTTTGTCTTTATTGATTTCTCCAGTTTGTTCTTAGACTTTGGATAAATTACCGTTCGTTTAATACAGTTCAAGGCAATCAAAGACATTTGCTGTCTTTATTGAGTCATTAAATTACACGGAATGTGAATAATTAATGCCCCTCTCTCCCACCTGCATGTTAACTGAGAAACTAGATGTTCAGGACCCCATCTCAAGTCGCAGTTTCAACGAAAGAAAAATGCATTTTAAAGTAGAATTGTTCTATTTCTGACTGCTGTCAACAGTGCCCGTTCAAGGTATGGTCCGAAATCGCTTCGCGTGCCGCATCACGCGGCAGTTGGCACAGTCGGATTCTCCATTAAACATATTCCATTGGTTCTAAAAGTGAAATAATTCGTTTTTATTTTCAACTTAGAGTAAACGAAGAGTCGATTTCCTCTTTGGGCGCTTCAAGACCTTGGAATGTGGTCAAAAGATAGTTAAAATTAGATTAAAAAATAGAGCTCAGAAACATCTGATTGGTCAAATATTGATGATGTTTAAAATGCCAGTTTGCAAAGACGTAAATAGGAGGTTGCTTTACTTGTACTAAAATTAACTTGAATTGTCAATAGTGGGTGGTTGGATAGTACAACTACCGACCCAGCTAACCAAAGGACGTAGTGGGGAAGGGATTGAAACGTCACGGTTACAGTCCACATTTGTTTCAGTCTCCAGTAATCATTTTGACTTGTCCATACTAAAGAAGCACTAAAGACTTCCAACTTTAGTGTTATGTCTTTGGACAGTCACGAATTCGCTGTTGAAAGCGGACTTGCTAGCCCCTTTATAATACTATTGTCCATAAAGAAATGCTAAGAGAAGGTTTTTGTGGCTGAAAGATCAAAGGAAGATTTAGGCACAATAAGTCTTCATCCTTCATCCGATATGGTGCTGTGCGTTTTATTTTTCTAGTTCTATATACTCTATTCAAACATAATATATAAGCGGTTATTTAAAAGCAATAAAATAAAGGGGAACGGTCTGGATGATTATTGTTACATGAACAAATGCACATATTTAAATACAGATTAGGTTAACACACGCAAGGCTTTCCAGTAAAAAAAAACACAACAGACCTAACGCATGAACATTTGCTATCGAGACGTATACTAAATTGCAATTATCACATATAAAGGATAAACATGCAGCGTACACGTACAAAAATAAATATAGAAAGATATATATTATTCGTAAAATAAACCTTGTCAGTCGTCAATAACCACAACAGAGATACCTACGTAAGTAATCAATAAATTACTAGCAGAAGAATAAACTCACAATACTTAACATTCACTTCTGTTCGAATCGGCGGACAAATTTTATTCATAATATCGGCACATCTGTTTGAAAAGTTCCATGTTTCTGCTTAATCAATATTCCCTTCCGCCATTAGCCGTGATCATAGACATGTCAGTTTATTTGCACGTTTTAGCATTCATAATGGATGATAGGTAACACACGCCATTGGCTAGGGAGAAATCTCTGCCAGTGTCTACACTCAGAGGATTGCAATACAAATACAGGCCAGCGTGCAATCTGGTGCCAGAAGTTGGGATTGAAAAAAAAAACACATGATTTTAAAGGGTTCATGAGATTTGTGGGGGCTAACCGTGGACAGATTTATCTTTCCTTGGACAAATCCAACAGGGCCCACATTTACAAGACGACAGTGAAAAGTCACGTATACTGCGATTCCAGAAGTTTATTTGCAAGAAAAGTATAGTGTTTATATTCTGAATGATGATTATTTATGTGTTTGGCTTGGTTTAAAGCTGGTACCCGACAGTTTTCCTCTATCTAATATATGTTACAATATCTGACCTCTGTTTAGGATATTTTCGCATAATATATGTAGAGAAACATCATAATTTAGTCAAAGCTTTGTCAGTTTTCAAAGGTATCTTAATTTTGGGGCAGTAAAATTTGTAAATCAACACTTAAAATTGTCAGTCTTTTCAAATCTATAAATAAAAACTGGATTTCTGCCAAAAACAGACATCGACGTCACAGCGGATATGTGGATGAGTTAAAACACATGTGGTTACATTGTCTTAGTTTAAAAATATCTTACTGTGCAGCGTGGCTCAAATAGGAAATACATGTTTGTAATGACGATTGTGGCATTATAGTACACTTTTCAAACAGTTGTAGGATATCAATAAGAGCATTTTGAGAGATCTGTTCAGTTTATAAAGATTGTTAGCGAAAATATTTATGGTTTAAACAGTCGGCTACTACCTTTAAGGTAACAGTGTCGTCCTTTAAATGGATGCAGAGGACGTACGGAGCAGCGAGCATTCGGATGCAAACGTTTGAATGGCTAAAATGATTCACATTAAAATATTATTGATACACATTCATCATGTTGTTTTCCATATGTATCGTACATGTACATTCTGTTCTTTTTTCCCCGTCAAGTTCCAGGCGAACTGTCTATTGTCGTGAAAGTATGTAGCATTCTTTGATAGTACATTTTCAACTTTCTTAAATGTTTTTGCATTGAAATAGTACTTGTAATTGTCTTGTCGATTAAGTCTATTTCAAAAGTATCGTTTAAATACCTCACGTGTTTATTTTACTATCTTCATGACGTCAGTTAACCTTTGCGCTGATCTATAGTCGTCATTGATCGACTCGTTTTTTTCCAAGTCAAAAGCTCTTATTTGAAAGTATATTTCACCGTTAACTTCTTCTTCGTGTTACCATCAGCCTTTTCACCTGAGATATATTCCTATTATTCATACCAAACCAAATCAGTCAGTAATTATGGCAACTAATCAAACACATTTTTAACTAATGGCGTTGCAGGGTCTAGTCACGTGATCTTATTTTACTCCCGGTAGGGATGGTAGGAAAGAGATGTTGTTACGTCCGTGTAAATAATGGCAGACGTTTATCGCTTCATAATGGCGGTGAATGATTCCGCCAAGTCTGCAGCATCCCGATTAGCTTTCCAGTAGATAATATTATATGTCTCAATAATTTAATTCATATCCAATTATAGTCGACTCCTGATATATGTTGCAAAGAGTTAGAGTAGGGTAGATGAATATGGTCACTGGGTTATTTTCCTAGCGATGGTATTACAATATAGTTTTCAAATGCACTCAAGGTACCAGTCGCGAAACTCAGTTTGTTGTTTGTTTGTTGTTGTTTTATTGTTTTCGCTTATTAACTTTTGAATACATAATTTTGTTGAGTATATAAATGTGTAAAATGCTTTAGCCTCATAGGCTAGTCTATCATTCTTAATTTTGGTAAATCTCGTAAGCTATAAATTATAAAAAAATGCAGGCGGGCCCAACTTTTTAAAGTAACACTATATGTGTTAAAAGTAGATGTAATGACTTCTGCCGTCTGTTTTTTCGTGGACATTACAGGGTGAAATAGTACCAAAGTTCCATCACGAACTGAAATGACTCATTCCATTTCGCATTTTCAGTTACGATGTACTGAACTATCCAAGAGATCATGCGTCCGTCTGTGTAAATATACAAAGAACCGTCTTATACTTTCATTGGAGCTTTTAATTGCTATATATTTTTACTCACACAAAATCTTCTAAAAGAAAGAGATTAATATGTGAACGTCTTCCAAGCTATTGAATAAACAATCATACCCCAACTGTACACAAAACGCCTTTCTCTAAAATAAGTATACCAAAATATTATTTCTTAGGCGTACAGAATGTATCAAGTTATCATTGGGTCTGGCTTCTGTCAAGATATAAAGAACGGATGTAGGCCATCAACTTGCTGTGCAAGATTAACGTTGTGTTCAAACTTCAGGATTCCTTGGTGTGAAACAATCTTGGGTGTGTGGGTCTAACTAAGGAGGCTGATGTTGAGTTGAATCGTTAAACTTGTATGGATGCCCATGATAAGTTATGCTTGTATTATATGCCATCAAAGGTTAGATGGCACTATAAATCATCATTTAAGATATAAAGTGTCCCATATATGAATATAAAATGACAACAAAGCCACAGACAGGATCGAACCTCTGACTTCAAGCAGCAGTTTATCAAAGAAATGTCCGACAGAAAAAAAGTAATAAACTGTTGTTGTTGTTTTTTCTTTTTGTGTGTTATGTCTCGTCTCTGTGTTTTTGTCACCTCTACATTTACAATGTTTGCCTTTGTCTACAGGTAGTGCAATTTAAATATACGTGGTAATTCTTTAGAACCTTGTCTTATTTTCCGATTTAAAATTGAATTCGACCCTTCTTCTTGATACTATCCAGATATAATGTATTATAAAACATTCGAAATAAACCACCATTTACTCATACATTGATCGGCCTAATTTAAAGTGTATATTGAGACACATTTATGAGTAATTCCGATATAAGCTTATATAAGTGGTATATATTATGATAGAAAACAATTGTTCTAATCAGAAGCCCTATGGGTACGTATCAGCTCCATTATCTGAACACGGTTTCTCAGTCAGGGTACATTATCTATATACGGACACCCAGTACATCAATCCCACCCCATCCCACGATCTTTAGAGGTCAACGTCCGTCGGTAGAAGCATCCTGCCTGGTTTCCATGGTTATAAAGTATTGTTTCATCACATCTGTCCCTTGTCTAATCACTACATTGGGTGCAGGGCGTGTGCTCTTGTTGTTATAATACAATGGTTTGGACATCCATCGGGGTAATGTGTTTTGTCTCGTCTCTACGGGAGGCGTGGAAAGGGGTTTAGTAACTATCGCCATGGTGTGGTCTATATCTTCTTTCGAAGCGGAATGGTTGGTCAGTTACATTTCTTGTTTTACTGAGGAGTTGTAAACATAAGATTTACTTTAGATTTGCCGTTTTTTATGTATACACCTACACTGTGCATGGTGTGCATTTGTAGTCAAAGTCTGACATTGTGATGCGTTGAAATGTACGCGTTGAAATAACTCTATCGAAATTAGGCCATGTTCTATAACCTTCAAACACATACTGGAAACCTTAATATTCTAACTTGAATGTCGTTGTAGTAAGTTTAAGACTATGAAGTAATAATAAGAATATATGACAAAGTCCTATGAGTATTGCAACACATAACAAACTCCGAAAAGGCACAGAACAAAGGTATTTCACATGCAAGCCAAGCGAAAAGTAAGAACAAATATGTGATGAGTCATTTAAGAAAAAGAGCAAACCCGACAGTTACCGCCTTGGAACGGTCAGTCGGCAATATGGACCGACTGGAAACAAGTTTGCAATATCAAAATAGGTATGTGAAAAATAATGTATAGAATGTTAAGTTTAAAATGTACACACACAAATTGCATGGGAATTGTTCTAACTTTCTCGATCTCATTTTTAAGATACTAAACTTGGCTTAATGGTATATGACTCATACAGCCATAAATATCTTAGCTTGCACATGTGCAAACATCATTCAGAAATGATCTTTCCTTTCACACACAGATTGCCAAAACACTTTGCAATATCACTAATTACTCGAGTTCGCAATTTTCTTGCGATTTTCCGTACACCTCATTCATAAAAATATCGCGCTGTACTTTTCGCAAGTCTCGTCTATAGCGAGAATTCACAAGAATAGTCGCGAGATGAAGCTATATCCGTGTAAACATGACGTTAAATCGATGACGTAACTCCGCAAATGTTTGTCAGAAAAGAAATGTGCGATCCAGTCTGACGGATAAATTATTTCTCCTTTATAACGCCGTAAGAAATAAAACCGAACATCTCATGCGGATAACCGATGACGAAACTCTTTAAATCGGCGTGTGTCGCGTAAATAATGCATAGAAAGCGTTCTGTACCTCGTCGATGCCAGAGTGAAGTGAGGTCTTCCAGTCTATCAGTACTATGTCAGAGATCTCGCCGTTGTTCTCACTTCTTTTTTCTCCAGAAATATTAATCAGATCAACATTCACATGCGAGTCTGTTTGAGACTGTTAGAACAAAGGTTTTCCGCGTACCCTTTTTCTGTATTCTTTATCATCTCTTTAATTGAAAATATCGCTCGAAATAACTTCATATAACTTTATATAACACAAGGCAATAAACTTTGTTCTGTTCTATGTGTATTGTAAAGGCCATAACATATATTTGACATATCACACAAGGCAATAAACAAAATGTGTCCTGTTTTACGTGCATTGTAAAAGACGTGTTATATTGTTACATCAAATAGGGAAATAATTTTATCATTGTACATGTATTGTAAAAACCAGCGTATGTGTTCAGTCCTATTTATAAACTAGTCCGTTGCACAACTCAAGGACATAAGACAGCCTGCAATTGATGTGATAATCGCAGCTACAACACTACAATTATATTTAACAAGCCTGTGACCTTTTAATCTTCATGGAAATAAAATATTTGCAAATATCATATAGCAGACAATTTGTCAGTGAATGACAGACACCTTGTTAACCCCACACTGCATTTACCGCATAGGTTAGTTATACCAATCTACATCATCTATTACTGTATGAAATCTGTATGCATGGTACAGTTTTGCGCAAATTCCATCTTATCGTATTAGCCACAAACGATATTCAGAAATATGAAGCGTATTTTGATTTATATTGATAAGAAGGCGTATATTTCCTGTAGCCTGCGATTGCAGCTGTAAGACTTGAATATTCTGTCCCTCTCTGAAATATTACCTTTTTGACTAGTTTTTCATCAATGTATATTATTTTCAAAGATTGACATGGAAAACATCACTCATACTCTTATACTGATGTGAATTTTCGCCGACAACCATCTGTCACAGGCTGTTGGTTGTATGATGTATTTTGTACATACTGTAATTTTCAAAATATGTAACTACACATTTATGACAAAGAATCATACAGTGATATTCTGGCTGAATATATAACGAGCAATAAACATACACGCTAACTTCACTATTGCATAATGTAACGCATATTTTATTCAATTTACGACCAATTTGGAACAATCACCAGTCCTGTATTACATCCTTTCACAAACGACAGAAATACAACTAAACCAATTTAGATGTCGTAAAATGAAATATTTGCACTTGTATATGAATGTCGTGCTTTGCGATTTAGTATTCCGAGTTTCACTGTATACGAAATTGCGCCAATAATCTAATGGTTAACTCTTTCTTTCATAGCTCATCTATAATTCAGAAAACATGCCTGACTTTTTTTTTCTTTAAAAGAGATCAAATGATTTTCATAAATGTATGGTCAACTTATAATAACAGATTTAAGGCTGAACCAGTCTACACATAAATCTTTAGTCATGTACATTCTGCTAATGATTGTGAATGGTTTGTAAAGGGGTAAAATGAAGAATACGTGAAAGAAAGGGTTAAAGCGGTCGGCTCGGGATTTGAGGATCCAAGATTCAAACCTCACACCTGTCATGAGACTTTTGTTCATAGAAAAAAAAAACAATTTACTACATATTGCTCCAGGAATATAATACTTGACCAAACGTTCTACCTAGAATGACTTTGCTCTAAGGATCACAAAGGAAATTATGGCTAACGCGATCTTCCTTTTGCTACCTCAAAATAAATTAAAAACTCCTACGTCATTGCTAAACCTACTTGAAAACATGTTGCAATTTGAGAATACACAAATCAACCAACTACCTTGACAAAATTTAGCCTTTCAGCACATGCATTCAACAGATATGAAAGGAAATTTATGGATTGGAAAAATAAATCAGGAACACGTTATAACCCGGATATCTATATGTAAGTTTAACAAGGAATAATTTGATGCAACATATCTAGCCGACATATTCTAACACAAGTTATGACTCTAGTGGGACTACATACAACGACCCCTACCCCTTGTTGGATAGAGTTACGCCCCCTGGTTTGATTAATTAAAGTGTCCGACCAAGTGTCATCGATTAGATATTTACACGTCATCCTCCCCACAGTTAACTGTTTATATTCCCTTGTATGTAGTTGTGGCTTGAGAGAAGTCAGTGTAACCTACGTATTGACGATGCATTTATATCATAGCCTCGTACAATTTATACATGATTTTATTCATGTTTATCCAATATACAATTATAGAGGAATGTGGAGACAGAGAGAGAGACAGAGAGAGACAGAGAGAGATGCAAAGAAAGGTGGAACGTGAATATAAATTAAGAGAGAGAAATGGAGAGAGTGGGGGAGATCAAGCGCCTGATTTACAATGCGAGAAATAAAATATATTAATACAACGAACAGCACAAAAAAAAAGCCATTGCACATTAAATTGAAAAATCAATAGAAAGAAAAAACATCTAGTACTGTGTCAATAATTGAAGTCAAATTAATACAGTATGATTACTTATAACATGGTGAGTAAGAGAGAGATGAGAATGAATTAACCAATATTAATTATGTTACAAACGATGAGTGAGGGATGAGGGCGAATTTATAAACAGACGAGCTTAAACCGACTCTAGGACTGAGAGAGGTAAACGAATGGAATATGCTACACTACAATAAGAAACGCCATAATAACCCGCCTGTCTTACATTCAAAAGGCCGGCCTTTCATAAAGATCGAACTGGTCTCGGTATTTGGCTATTGACAAGGGAAATCCTTCAACATTTCAACAAAAGCCCCGATGTATCCATTCAGAAAGAATGTACCGTACGACGCTCCAACGTATGCACGTAGATCAATGTAAATAAATGAAATGTTTAAAGTAAATCCCAGGGACAAACCTGTGATTTAGACGGGTCGGGTGTCAAAACATGTTTTAACTAGTATAACCTCTCCACAAGTTTAGATAAAATAATGTCGAGACTTTTTCTTTGTATTTTAAACAGCAAATGAATGAAATGAACCGTGCTTTTAGTTGCAAACGTGTCCAAATCATAAACGTCGACATAGGTAATGTAATAGAACTAAACGTGATTATATGTACACTCAATGACCCTTGCGTATCGGCAACTTTCATACTGCGTGGGACATAAGAAGAAATAGTATCAAGAGTAGGTTTGATAACATGCACATGGACGCGTAAAGGCAAACTAAACACTTTGCGCTTGAGGTTGAGTGATGCATTCTCAGGAGCTGTTTAAGGGTGGTATCCGAAAAGTTGCTTATATCTGATACAGGTAACAACATCTTAAAGATGGTCTGGAGAATATTGCTGCAAAAACTAGATTTCAATACTTAAGTTTAAATAAAACGCTGTTTTATTGTTTTATTGGGTTTATCGTCCCACCAACAGTATTTCAGTTATCTGGAGACGGTGTCCACTTGAAGCAGATATAGTGCTGCCTTCACTGTGTATAGCATGCCGTGAACACCTGGCATGATACCACACCCAGTCACATTATCCTGACACCAGGCCAAACAGTCGTGGAACTACCCTTATTTTTGCTTGAGCGTTAGCAAGGGAGCTATACCACTACCATTTTGAACGACTTTGGTATGTCGCGGCCCGGGATCGAACCCGGGGCCTCCCGTACCTAGAGCCGACGCTCTACCGATTGCGCTACCAGGTCCGGTAAAAAGGCTGTTTAATAACATTACATTAATTGTTAGACAGTACAAATCGTGAAATATATCACTTTATAAACGATTTTAAAAAAATCTCAATATAAACCATTCAATTATCAAATACATTAAATATGTTTTGATGCATAAATGATATGGTTCTCTGATTTCTAAGATATTTAAACGCTTACGACTCTGTCGATCAATGAACGATGTAACTTGAGTGATATTCCGAACACTTACAGAAAGCAGCGAAACTGTACGATTGGTATATGACCGCGTGCGGTCAGCAAATTATGGTCAATATTTACACTCGGGACCTTGATTGATTGTCGACCGTACCTGGTTTGTTTGCAGATTTAAAATTCAACTCGAAAACAAACACGTTACAAGTGTACTAGTAGCGCATTATGGTTTAGGAGCCAGAGGATGTTTATTTACAGGTCTGTTGACACATATTGGCCCAAAGAAAAGGGCAGACAAACATACAAACAGGATACATGTGGTTATAAACACTTTGACCGGACAATGGGCGGGATTGTACATGTACATGTTTTCTAGTTTCAAACAGGCACCGCTACCTTGTATACACAACCTTATAGGTGTTGCTATTCGTGGTCTTTTCAAATGCGCGACAACTTAACAATAACCACAGGTGGCATATAAAGACCCTCCTTGTTAGCTTTTCGCCATTTTAATCAGTTCGTAAAATGTACAAAATGAGATTACTTCAGTAAAATCAATAATAAAACGCCTGTCTATATAACCAGCTCCTTTAATACAAAAAACATATAAAACGATAAGAATGGCAGCAAACGTAGGTTCGGACTGGCGGGCTCTCAGCCTCATGAATAAGTGGATAGTCCGTAAATCGTCGACCATTCATACAAATGCTTGATTTTCAGTTTACCTAAAATGTCGTTACCTCAACTTTGTCTGAAAGCCAAGTGGTACAAGATTTCTTTCAGTGTTCTAGTTTGTTTATTTATTTATTTATTTATATTTGTTTATATTTGTTTGTTTGTTTGTTGGATTGTTTGTTTATTTTATTTATTTATTTATTTATTTATTTATTTATTTATTTTTAAACACGACCTCTAAGACCGGGTATTCATATATTCACCATAAACAACTTATTGTCAATTATTTCCTATTCATGATACCTGAGAATACAAACAGATTAATAAAAATACTTCAATAAAAAACAAAAATCTTGTAAAATTGGAAGATTGAATAATAAGTAAAAATTTGATATCTCCGAAGTAGATATCATATTGTTCAACTGGTCGTTCAAACTTGGTCCTTTTGGACAGTATTCGCCTCGGTATATGTTTTAGTGAATGCTTAATGATTGAAGTTCATGTTAGAAAGGAATTAACCTTATGTTGGACGTACTGAGCTTTTACAGATAAAGTATCTGCAGTTACCTGTATAGTAAGGCGAATCGCAACTATATTATATCAGAATGACACAAGAACAAGTATGGTCGACAGTACAACAGTGAAGTCTGAAACACGTTGTGGTATAACAAACCCAGCATTGTGTGTTAGGGCAATGTATAGAGTAATGTTGTTGCTGTTGCTGGTGGTGGTGCTGCTGCTGCTACTGCGGCTGCTGTTGCTGCTAATGAGGTTTCTTTCGCCTCCTTTTTTTAGTTACCTTGCCAGATAAACGGGAGGCGTATTGAGAACGGATTAGAAACGTTCGTGCACACGGTTGTTGGAACAGTGGCACAATTTCTGTCGATATTAGTGTCCTTAAAACGTGTCTCTTGAAAGATCGTTTCAGCTTAGACAATAGTCTTAGAACTGTCCGAACAGCCTTCGCATTTTGCAAATATTCTAAGCTTTCAATAAGGAAATAATGGGCATGTAAACTGAAAGATTGTACGATTGGTGCGGTCTAAAGATTCAGTTAATATTCCAGATCGGTTTTTATTGACGTAAATACGCGTTTATGCCGATAGAATGCATGAATGCACAAAAATGGGTAAGATATTGTTATATACATTTTATACAGGCAAACTGTTGTCAACGTATTCAACTTTGTCATTTGTAGTCGGAGACACGAACTAATCTGTAACTGGAAACTGAAAAAAGCGTAATGTCTGAAGCCATAGGGTATTGGGCACTTGTCGCATACAATTAGTTTAATTGTTAGACTCAGAAAGAAAGCGTGTCAGAAAAATTCTTACAATTCACACCGTTTTATGAGTATTGAAAATGATCACTGTGTCTGAACGTTGTAACCGTGACAAGGCAAATATTTCAACAGTGACTTGGTTCGATGATAACACAAAATATCAGAGGCAGCCATGACGATGTTTTTTAAAAAAAAGAATGCCAGAAAAAATGTTTATAAATATTTCTCAATTAGTCAAATATATGCAGCTGTGTTAAAATATTGAATTTAGAATGTGCTGTAAAACTGAAATAAGTGGCATTAGGAACAAGATTATTTCAAATTAATGTATATTTGTGCATTTTTATGTTTTTATGTAATAATTTAAAGGTAAATCGAGTTCTTAAGTAGGTCTACAAAAAAAAAACGAATGCGGAGGAACCAGTTTAACAAACATCATTTTAATTAAGCCTTAGAGGTTAAAGTAGAGTAATACATAATGCGAGCACACATTTACGATTCAACACGTCTCAATTAACACACAAGAACGCGGTCGATTGGGCGCGCGCACACACACCAGCACACACACACCAGCACACGCACGCTCGCGCGCGCAAATACATATTCGAACTCATGTTCATATGCGCACACGTCTGGAGGCAAAAATAATAAACATAAAACTGAAAAGAATAAAAAATAAAGTGGAAATATTAATTCGATACTCCATTAACATCAGCAGACTATACATTGCAACGTGTAGGATGCTTGAGCCTAAGAAAATATAATTTGAATTATTTTACTTCTGTTGAATAATGACGACTCTCTTGTTCGGACAATTCGAACAAACCAGTGTAGCAAAACTGTAAAGCATGAAAATGGGGTTCAGACTTTGACGTTTTAACAAAACGTGGTAGCTGCACTTATTCATGGCTAAAGAGTGGAAGACGAAGGCATACATGTACAACGTTGCAAAACATTGTTCGATAACAGGCCTTTCTTACAGACCATGGATGGCTGACCTATTTCATAGATACATTTTAGCGGCTTCCGTATTGTCATATTTGTTTTAAGACAACAGCAGACGACAATGTCCCAGGTGGCGCTTGTATTGACTGTGACACCACGTGCAGCAGCTGTCTTTTGTGGGTGCTATGTGGGCTTTTGGACGTAAAAATGCGTGCAAGAAAACGGAGAAATAGTACTGATTCTATGAACTTGAAACAAAAGTATTGTTGCGATTTTAAAAGCGAACAATAGCAAACAAGTTATATCTTATTATATCAGACGATAATTTAGTTATGAGGCATCGAAAATATAACACGCCAACAACGTTTTCTTTAAACAAAGAAGACAAAAAGTTGAAACAATTGAACACCCCCACACACGCAGCAGGCTATGCAAAAAGCACTTAATTATTTTTTTCCGGATGAAAAAGGATCCACATAACGACTTGATATCCAGTTGGAATTCTTATAATTCGTACAATCAATATCTGCATGTTCCTTTGTCATTTCCACATTTTTTGTCATAACACACTTTTAATGAAAACAATTAATAAGACATTGTCGTTGCAATATATAAAAACATAGTCGTTGTAATATTCGTCCTGAATCTAGAAATCAGCATAGGTATAACAGAAACTGGTCTTTGATTTATGTAATTACCCAAGAGTTGTGTCATACTTCGATGATCATTACCTCGATTCAATAGATTATTGAAATGTTGTGAATCTGTTCATCCCAGAGCTATCTTCCCAGGTAGCTAAGTTGGAAGAGCACCTGACTTCGGAGCAGAGAGTCGTGGGTTCATACCCCATCATGGGTAAAAGATTATTGCACATTGGTTCAAAACAATCGTGACGATGCTAATTTTGTGAGCGGGTTTGCCAATGGGTGGCAGCGGTAACAGCCTAGAAATTGGTGGTTCTGACCACTTGATGCATGGCCCCACAAAGGTCAATGAGGGGAGGAACGTTATGAATATTCTCTCCTCAGAGCTGTCTGTTCAGGAAGCCCAGTTGGTAGCGCACCCGACTCCGGAGCAGGAGGTCGTGGGCTCAAAGCCCATTCTGGGTAAATGGTTATGGCACCTTGGTTTACAACAGAAAGAAGATTTTAACTCCAATGTAAAATATGCGACATTAAAAGAATGCAGGCGTGACAGATATGTGAGTTTTGCCGCCAACCGATGTAAAGCGTGTAAAACGTCATTACAGACAAACCATCATTAATATTCCCGATCTTCACTCCGATTTTCACCTGGAACGATTTGCAATGAAAATCTCATTAAAACAGTTTAAGGCCCACGCCATTAGCAAGGCTCCTTTTGTTCGTTGAGCCCCATTGTTCGTTTAGCCCTATTTTTAGGCTTGTTATGATTTGCAGGGAAACAAAAGCATTTATCTGATGTTGCAAAGTCGGGCCCCACTGCGGGTACAACATCTAGTCAAATCATAACTAAGTCTTAAAGAGGTGTCGATTAAACTTCAATTGATTATGTTGCGAATGTATTGCTTTATCCCAGGAGAAGTTTGATTTCCACATTCTTCGAAGTACTAAGACCGCTATGGCCTGCATTGGAGAACCCATCGCATCATCTTCGGTCCTTTTCTTACAAGTTCGGGAAAAAAATCGAAGGTAAAAGCATGGATACACCAGGAATCGCAATACGTACTTCGGTCTTCGCACATTGTTAAGTAGATCCTGCACATTTGTAGAACGTAAAGTTGTCAACTAAATAAAACGTTACGAAATAAATGAAATCGCTGTCTTTTGAAACTTGCTTTCAGTACACACATTCGACTTATCAGTTTAACACAACTTGTCAGCCTAAATCAGGGCTACAATACATAAATCGGTACTATAATGTCTAAAATAGCATTGCTCCAAAGCCTTCGGTACACGTGTTTTGATTTATATACTATTCCGATATGTGTTTAACTGAAATGGACAAAAATATAGCGGGGTATCACCATTAAGACCTTAATTTATCCCTGCGATGTATTTCTTTTTGAAATGAAAATAGTTCTAATGGAACTATGTCTGTCTTTTATTGAAAAATTAAATGAAAAGTAGCTAGATATTACATTCATTCTCGATTTCTTATTACCATTTCAAGAAACACGTCTTGAAATTTTGAACTGATTTAATACACTTGGCTGGTAAATTAGGTCCATGTCTCCATATATCTAGCCATGTAAATATTTTATATCCATCACATGGAATATATTGCATTGCAAAACGTAAGAAATCTGAATAAATTTGAAAATATGAATCCGATTTGCGTCATATTTGCCTCAACTGAACGATTACAGAGTTATGCAGACACAATTTGAAATTTGCACCGTATTGATTTCCTATACGCGGTTGCTTGAAGTCAATAAATCAGAATTTTAAGAAGGTCTAAAATACGACTTTCGGTTGTCTTACCAACCAATACTTACTTCCAGTGACTCTTGATACGTCGTTATGAATTATTGATAACTGTAAAAAGCATGTAGCAGGCAAAATTAAACTAGATTTACAACATGATACGTCTGTATATCAGCTCTTCTCCAGAGAATTACGCACAGAGTATGATCGAGATAATAGCGATGGAATAATGAGAACTTATGATGGTAATATGACAGCTTATGTTAAACGAATCGGCATCATGCTGTTGAATAAATGGCGATGCAAATTTTGTAAAAGGTTAAAAGATATAAAATGGATCTAAGGATTAAGTTAAACGGGACCAATTAAAGATCCGTGAAAACTATAAGCTGTTGTTGATGATGATGATGATGATGATGATGATGATGATGATGATGATGATGATGATGATGAAGATGATGATGATGATAATGATGATGATGGCGATGATGACGATGATGAAGATGATGATTATGATGATGATAATTATGGCGATGATGACGATGATGATGATGATTATGATGATGTTGATAATAATGATGTTGATAATGATGATGATGATGAAGAAGATGATGACGACGATGATGATGATGGTGATGATAATGATGATGATGATAATGATGATGATGATGATGATGATGAAGACGACGACGATGATGATGATGACGATGACGAACAACAACTACCACGGTGACTATGACTTGGGCGATAACGAAATGCTGCTGCTGCTGCTCTACAACTAGTTGATGATGACGAAAACCATGACAGAAGTTAAACATCCGATGTTTGAACAAGGCTAAAATATATCGACAACCTGTGCCCACTTAGCAGGCCCAGCAACAACATGTGTCGTTATCGATTAACGAGAAACTGTGATTACAGTTAAGGCACAGCTGATGTGTAAATGATTTGAAACCGCGACTTTGTCTGCTTCATTTTCACTTCATCGATTATTTAATAAACAAGCCACATTTTAAGTGCGATTTGTATAACGCACATTGTTTCTCGGTCTATGAACCTCGCATTTACTAGCTGCAAGAACAAAGAGTTGTCTACAAAGGTGAACTAAGTGTTTTTATCGATTTTGGCAATCCTGTCTTTACCATTATCAGCATTATACATGGTAGTGATTACAACGTTGTCTATGATCGGAGGTAAAATATGTTTGGAGAATTTACTGAGCTGATGATTTGTTGGTACATTTGCATCCAATAAGAAAGGAAATAGGAGTCATAGACATAAAAGAAAAATGTTGTTGTTGTTGTTTTATCTTTTTTTTTGTTAAGTTTGATTCAAGGTCATCGATTTACTTCAGTAAAAATAAGTTAGCCACCAAAGGCGTGAAGGTCGTTTCAACAAGTCCTTATCGCGATACATACACCGAGCCGTATCTGATTCACCGGTTTAGGTCATTTTTAAGGAGGTTTTCAGCAGTTTAAACCATGCTTTTATCTCCCATGCAACCAAATTAATTGTTATATTACCTGAGTAGATCCGTTTATTGGTACCCTGCATTCATGTAAAAAGTAAAACATAAC
Organism: Sinonovacula constricta; assembly: GCA_007844125.1. Classification (NCBI taxonomy): domain Eukaryota; kingdom Metazoa; phylum Mollusca; class Bivalvia; order Cardiida; family Solecurtidae; genus Sinonovacula; species Sinonovacula constricta. Next base: position 6,536,751 of record CM017563.1, on the reverse strand, counting down.
ACCCCACTTGTCATTACAACAGTGTCTTTCCTATCCTAGTCACGCTGCACAGCTATTTTTAAACTTACTTCAAGATCACTTTACATGATTATACGGCTAATCAGCTCTGACGTCGGTATCTGTTGTAGCTGAAATCCCCATCGTATAATTTATGCCGCAATTATGCACAAACTCTCCAGAACAAGGATATAAAAAGGTGTTACATGTATAAGATATAGACGAACTGTCGGCTACCACCTTTAAAGGCAAATTATGGTATTTGTCAAGGTCACAGTATCAAGGTTTGTGTGTCCTTCGGCTGACTGTTGTAACTGCAACTGTAACTGCAATCTTCTACACGTGTAAACGTTTTGTTTAGCTTTGGGCTTAGTCTATTTATAACACCATCTTCCGCATTTTCTGCATTTATTCTTCTTAACTCTTAGCCAGCTTATTTCGAATTGATCATACTAAGCAAATATTACATTTGGATAGCTGGGACTGACCAGAATCTGCACTAATGGCGGCAGAATGTCTAGATATGTGTCTAATTACCTTTGAATATGGATTTGAATATGTATTTATCTAATAACTTAGATTGTTTATTGCTTAGAAACAAACGTAGCCGGCATTGGATGGAAACAATACACTGATTTTCCTACAATCATTACAACTACATTGTAACACTCCTCTGACCCCTCGACCCCTGAACGCGTGCCCCATCGGGGCAAGGGACGTAATGTAAGAAAGTCTTCCTGCTAGCAATCGTCGTGCCGGTGGTTCTACCTAGACATGAGTCTTGGGTTAATCAACCGTAACAGCTGGATGTCGCTATAATGACCATCATTATGTCGAAGATGTTGTTTGACTTTTTATCTTTCAATTTTATGTATTAAACAAGGCAGACAGATGAGTTAATTCATTTATATTTCGTCAAGAAATTTATTTCTCTCCGGAGAAAAATTCTGCAACACAGAGGACAATGTACTCGCTCACAACTCGCAACACATATTAAGTGAAGCACCTGCTTTCTTTGTTACCACTCTGCCTGTAACATTTGTTAATATAGGCATATACATTAACTTAATTACCTACTAGAATTCTTCATTGTTAGCTACAAATGTCATGTATATGTATATAACGTGGCTTATTGAAGAGTCTGCAAGTTAAGGAAGCTGACTGATCTCATATTGCACTTTTTGCCGAAGATGGGTGAGTTTATCCTTCCTCAGCAGGCAAAGGTTGAACATCGATGTCAGAGTACCCGGATGAATCTGGCACGTGCCTCGTGTTAATTATAGTAGCGTGGGTTTGTCGGATAAACCAGAATTGTTACGTTTGTCGGATTCATTCATGTGTTGAATGCTGATACTGCTTGATATCAGATGCCTGACAGGTGAGATATGGTCTAACCCAGTCGTTCAGTTTCCTGATGTGGACTTTATTTGAAAATATTTTGTAGCAAAGTCATTCAGAGAACATCTGCGAAATGCAAATAATTTCAAACCAAGTAACGTTCCAAATAATGCCTACTGACAATCGGGATAATTTGACGTCCACACCACTGATTTTGGCCAATAACCGAACATTAAAAGAGTTTATTCGCTGATTTTCTTTTACTTCTGTACCTTGTGAAAAAATTGAGTTCAGACCATTTATCTTCTTTCAAATAGATAAATGATAGTCGCATGAAAAAGATCGCGAAATGCCGCTAATTAATGTCTTCCATTTATGTGAAATGTGGAACATGACACTACACGCGTTATAACAACCTTGCATTTCCTAAATGAACCAGGCTGCACAGATAGCTTTAAAAAACAGCAACAAACAAAAAAACTAGAAAACTACATGACCACATACTTTTAAGACTACGCTATATCATCATCCGGGTTATCTAGTCTGATATCCTCGATATCTTTTTTTAGCAAAAGTCCACAGCGTTCTTATTTATAAATTTGGAAAGTATGAACGTTTAGGGCGATTTATTGTATGATGTGTGCTGTCTAGCAGTTGAGGTAATGTTTAAAATCGGATCTTTTTATAGTGAAGTTTGCCCCAAATATCTTAAACAATGGTAAGATACTGTTACATGTATTTGATATAGGAAAACTGTCAGATACAACCATTAAAGCTAGTAAGTGATTCAGCGGTTTAGTCATTATAACAGATAAAGTTATTTCTATCGCTGCAGGGTTAAACTAATTCAGCGTCAAATTCCCGATTAAGTAGACATATGCTTGGCGTAACATCAATATATAAGCCTTCCGATGAAAGATTATCAAAGTATAATGTTTGGGTTAATTGTCATGACTGCGTGTTCGTTTATTTCTTGTGGAGACTTTTGTTGTAGTTTAGTGTTTGCTTTTTTGTTGTTGATGATTTTGTTGTTGATGTTACCGCTGTTGCTTTTGTTAATGATGATGATGTTGTTGTTTTTAATTGTTTGAAAGTGGTTTCTGGAAAAAGAATATGAGAATAATTTTACGTAAAATGCTCGCCAATTAAATACTTAAGAAAAGGAAAACATCAACAAAATATGTTTATTTTCATGAAGATAAAACCTTTACTACTGAAGACTACGATGACCACAACAGGAAGGTTGATGCAACCTAAACCAAAGCAAGTTTCCAAAACTAATTACAAAACCAAGCGATAACAATACAATTATCAAAGAAAACAATATCTCATGTGCATGGCTTAGTCTTCTTTAAACATATATATAGCAAATAAATATAAATATAAAATATATATTACAATAGCATAAGGACCGGCCGCAATAGCTCAAGCGGTAGAGCGTCGGCTTGCGCATCGGGAGGTCGCACCTAACGCTCGGGGCTAAGGGGACAGCATTACTCGTCGGTGTCAGTATAATGGACCGGCTGGGTCCAGTCCCTGGGCACCTGGTAAGTGACCCTATGCTATAATGATAGAAATATGGCTGCACAGTATCGGCAAAAATGCCGGCAAATCCCAGTCTCAATAGCATAAGATAAAATGACAAACCAGAAGAAAACTTAAGCAAATCCACTGTAGATAAAAGCCATCATAAATTAATTAGTTCTACAAGTAACCATTCAGACGAGTCAGCATTGTCATAATTAAATAAACACATTTGCGATTTTTGATGATGTTACAAAACATAAAAGCACATAATTGCGGGATGCGCTTTGTTTATTTTGCGAAATCACGCCTCATAAGTTCCGCTTGTTGCCTAAGTTACCACGGAGATAGGCGCGTGGCGGTAAAAATAGACGCTGATTGCAAGATGCGGGTGGTTGATAAAACAGCAGTAACAATCATCGGAGCAGCTGCTGACAATCTTTGATCTAAAATTGTTACACAATATTACAAAAAAAAACAATGTCTACAGTTATTTCATTTTAATGATATATTGTAGAATATAGAACAGCTGCTACATATTCGTTTTATTGCCATCTTATTACATTTGTCGCAAAGGATGTCTCAAGTCGAGCCAATACAAAGAAGTAACTTCATTATACAACAATAGAACTACAAAAGAATTAAAGTCATATTAAGTATTTGATACTAAGATAAGAAATCTGTTTATCGCTGTCAGTCCATTTTGTGGGTACTCATTAGGTGTTTATATGTGGGGAACAACTGCATATCGACACATTATCACCACAACAGACTTCATATTCGCATTCGGGAAGCAATATGTAGACATGTGATAGGGAGAGAATGAGTCAGCGGTCCGACTAGCTCAGTCGATAGAGCATTCATCATGTGGGCGAAGGGTTCTGGGTTCGGGTACCGGACTGGCCGCATATTTTGTTTCCCTATGTTACATACGAGTCGTCTTCAGTACGAGAATTCATCGAAACATTTCGTGTTCATTAAGGTATTAGATGTGTATTTAAACTCATGAATATTCGTGTAATGTCGACATTAAGCGTTTAACGATGTTACATGTTCGATCATTTACGTCAACACTCGGCCCTCCGAGAATAAAATCACTCGATATTAGTTTTCCAAATTTATCCAATGAAATCGCGTCTATTTTTTCACTCCAAAATGGCGACAAGGAATCGCGGTCAGCGAGCAAGATTCATCAAAAAAGCAAAATTAAAGCAAAGAAAGAAGTGTTTTTCACATGATTTTGGAGTATTTTTATTTAGAAAAGTATACTCTACTTAAAATTTTAAAAACTAATGACATTACTGTGTTTTCTTTATTTTAATTCATCCAAATGCGACATGTATGAGATTATTTAAAGGTCAAATTTGAGTACGTCGACCTAGTACATAAAAATTCGCAAAACTTAAGTTAGCTGAGGTGAAAAGTTGTTAAAATTTGGAAAATAATCCAGAATGCAATTCTGAATAATGTGATATATCTTTTGTCAGGATTCAATTTCACTATTACACATCTAATACCTTAAGATGGATTCTTCCAGTTGGAATTTTGCGAGGAAAGGCAATGTGCACGATTAACATGTTCACTGTATTTTACTATTTAACCCCGGTACAGCACATGACATCAAAAGAGGAAAGTGAAATATCTAGTGGGTTTGGAAGAAAATTACAGAAAATAAAGAGAAAAAAGAGCCAAAAGGCGTAGATGAAAAAAAAATATAAAGAAACAAAAGCATAAGAAAGTAAAAAAAGAAAATTTCTACTTTTCTCGCGTGTTTTTGTTGTTTTTTAACTTTTGCGGTAAAGACTAATTAACGAGCAGTTACAGTGCCAATTTCTGAAGCTGTTCTTTATTTAATCAATTTAACGCTAATCATTAATCAACGCACGTATCTCCGCACAGTATAACATTCCCACAGCTTTCTTACATTATTGGTTTTCAATAGGCACCATAGGAAGCCATAGTAATTGTAAGATAGGCATTTCGGATCAGTCTAATACAGTGATGGATCTTTAAGATGAACTTAAAGAAAAAGAGAAAATAAATGTCTGAACGTGAAATTTAACGCAATGAAGACTAAAAATACAAAAAGTAATACATGCAAGTACTATGTGAAAAGGAAGGAGGCAAAATGTTGTTTAATACAGCTCTTGTTTTGTTGTTATAGCACTGAATCAGGTATAGTCACACCGAGGCGATGATAAGTTACTACAGGTGAAGAACGGCATTGTCTGTGGTAGAACCACTGTCACACTGTCGCCAGCCGGACGATCTCTTCACAAGAAAGATCTCACCCCATCCGACACCCAAACACACGCGACAGGATGCTCAGAAATTACAAGTCGGGACGTCTCGGAAAATGACATCCTAGTTCTTATGTGAAACGAACATTATTTATTGTGTAGTCTCATTTTTAACAGCTCTGGTTCTACCCAGAAGTTGTGTGTGATTGATAAGATAAAAAGAAAAAAATGAAGTAATATATCCTAACCTATCTCTTCAGAAAATATAATGAATTTAAATTTGCCTGGATAAGAAAAAAAAACTTTTTATGTTTTTGACACTCGCTTGATTCTACTCACGTCGACGCTATCTGAAACTGTTTATATGTGTTTTATACACAAAGCATGTTCCACTAATGGTTAATAAAATAACCTGTTATGTGTTTGCGTAAGCGCCGCATGAAAATGAAAGCAACAGGTTCCTACAGAACTAATTTCAGTGAAAACATTTCTTTGAAATTGTGTAGGCACACGTTTGTAATTAAGAAAAGGCAATTATTCTGCTCGATTCATAGGTTTTAATTAATTTGCTGGAAACTCCTGCAGCTATGTTAGCAGGTGTGGAAAGGCTCGTTTTGGGAGATTTATGTTCTAGGTGTAAGAAATGTAATTAGTTCTCTTTAATGCCACTGTGTGATTTTACATGAAAGTAGTTCCTTTTTGTACACAAAAAACGGTTAATTTAAAACCAGAGGTGTGAGTTCAAAGAAATACCGAAGAATATAATCGAGTGAAGTTTAATATATGGTACTGTTAAATGGTATATATATTTGTCATAGTAAATATGTAAGAAATATTTTCATTTAAGTTATTTTGTGCACATGGTTCCAGTAATAATTTGGATTAGAAAAGCACCGTGGCTGTTACAAAAGTTGCCATGGAACTAAACATTGCTTATTTTATTCAATTAAGAAACACATACACATTTTTAAAGGCTAATAATCGTTTTAGTTCTTAAAAGGACGTTATGATAAAAGGAGTGGTCTCAAGTCACGTGTTATCCTCGCGCTAACACAGCACGGATTGCAGTACTTCAAATGAAAGTGAAACTAATCTTAATTGACTCAAAAAAATGGTAATAAAACTTAAAATCCAGCTAAAATCAACATATTTATCTCGCGTAAAATTCACATTCTCCAAGAATAATTTATTTTAATGTTCAAAAATGGTTTGGGGATGAAATAAATAATAAATTGTTTTTCACGAAACTAACGGACTGGCTTACACATTCCTACATAGCAACGTAGAACGTAGTTTATGTTTATTACAGTTAGCCTTAGTTGTCTGGAAAAAGAAAAACAATATTCGCACATGAGGTAAATATACAAACAAACGGACAGTCGCTGTTGTCATATAGAGGTCAAATATACTCAACAAAGCCACGCGATCCAATCAGGCGAAACATGGGATTAATTTCAATACACATACATATATTTGGACAATAACCTTTATCTCATATCTGTAAGAAAATCTTCAAACACGCCAACTAGTTTTTATAGAGCATATTGACTCTTTTAAGTATGTATCAGCCAATAGACAATGCAACAAAGAGATATAAGTATTGGATTACTCAAGCCATACGTAAAACCTGCCATACTGTGAATAAAGGGTAGGCAGTATAGCAGTATAGGAATGCAAAATGGAGTCCTTTATGGGTTAAGGGTACAGATTCATTGATATTAAAGGAGTCCGAACACCGTTATTCTAGTTTGCATTTTGATGTCTTTTGTATGAAAAGGTGGAAATAAATATCTCAAGTCGCCATTTTTTGTAATAAGAAAGTTCCTGCTGATTGTGGATGAACGTTTTGTTCATCGGAGTTATTTGGATGAATTTAGGTTATACAGTCATGACTCATAAGCGCTGTAATGGTTTTCGAGCGATTTTATAAAAGTAAAACAATAAAAACGAAGTCAAGCATTAGACTAAGCATGCGTGAAAATACGTCATATTTATATACGTCACTGACACACTCACTAAAAAACAGCGCGAAAATAAAGTATGGTATTTATAGAAAACATAGAATAGTTTCCACGCGTTGTAGACATATTTATCATATGTAGGCTCGCGATTGTACCTGATCATCTCTAAGGAGAGTGTTAACCAATTCAATTAAATGTTAACTTGATTCGAAGCACCTATTGTCGTATACCTGAGTCAATATTTCTAGATCTGTGAAAACAGTCGAAACTTCAACAAAGCAAACCTATCTAGTGAGCTTTAAAAGTTACGAAGCTTAAGTCAAACTTTAAACAATTATATGCATTAATTATTTTGCTTTAGTAAAGAATTTAAACATAGATATGAAATAAAAATAGTGAGTCATGAAGTATTGAGGGCTTTCCTAAGGGTGAATTGAAAATACGGTTGATATTAGACAGTCTGTAAGGAACAGTTTAAGTGCAGTTAGCTTTAAAATATAACGTGTGTTGGCATATCGTTTTCGAAATGTTATTTCACAACCAAACTTTTTTGAAAACTTTGTTTGAGAAATATTATAACAATAGTTTAACAAACCTTAAATATATATTTTAAATTTTGAACATTATTTTCCAAAGATTTTATAGTTAATATTACCTAGATCATAAATATGCCGAACTCAAACCGTTTTAAAACATACTTTATTTTAAAAGGAGAAACATTTAAAAAACAGAAACACTCAAATTTAATTTAAAATGAGAAATAATATTTATTTAATTACCAGTTTTCAACTTATTAGTAAGTTATAACTCAATTTAATTTCCATTTTAGAGAGCTTATACCCGCTTCTTCTCAACAATTCAGCACATGCCAGAGGTATGTAATGAAGTTTTAATTAGGAATAAAGTAAACTTGTAAACACAGTTAAGTGATAAATTAACGGAAATTCGTTTACGAACGCCCCCAAATTAGCCAGTGAAATTCCCTAAATTGCAGTCAGTATACACTTATATATAATAAATGTGTAGTGTCATACAGAAATCAATTACTTTACCACTGATATGAAAGTGAAATGTTTAAACATATGCAGTTAAATCAAAATGAAAGTGCAACATATGGACCGGATATTAGTTCAAGCAGCAGCTGTTGTTGTTTTTGCTACTGTTGCTGCTACCTTAAGAAACAACATCATTACTAGTAACATGTTATCAGGATAAAAACAGTCGAACACTTCATAAGAATCTCATAACGACGGTTTGTTCATTAAGACATGCACAATGCTGTTTTTAGCGTTAACGAGTATAATTAGTTTAGAAAATGGCGAAAGCATGCCCCGTCATAAGAATCACAGAAGCTATATTTACTGTTGGGTTAAAAATGTTTAGATATTCTTTATTTTACGGTCTTAAAATAATATTTCTGAATATCACAGTATTGTTGTTCTTAAATGATCTCAATAGAACCAACAAAACGGTGTTTATTTATTTATTTATTTTATATTATATTATTACAGACACAATAACAGTCTTTATGGGGAGTACCAGCTTTTATATAAGGATGTAGACACATTGTAAGGTATCGGTGACGTATCCCTGGTCATCTAGGAATATGTTATATATGAAAGTACATTAGCAACATATTAATTAGGGAGACACAGGTAAGCACGTGCAAGCAAACACGTCCACTAACAGCGCACGCATCCTAATAGAAGCTCGCACACAACTTGATGCACGGACACGTTTACAAGTGAAAGATCGAATATAAGTTTATGCATTTATATTCGTGATTTGCGAGCTATATTTTCAGAAGAGAAAAACGCCTCCTTAGAATAAATGGGATTCGTGGATAAATTTGAGAAAATGGTAAATACGTGTGTTGGATTGTAATACATTTCAATTAAAAACAAAGTACATGCATGGAGCAATATGTAGCCAGACTTTATTGACAATGTTCTTATTGCGTGTTCAAGGTAAGAGTATTTATATCTCCATAATTAGAGACTTGGTATATTTCCATATCCCATAATTCTCAGCTAAACATGACAATACTCTAACAAAGTTACCGACGCGTGGGTACGAGTGCACGTTGAAACGAGAAATTTCATCTGGGAAGATTTTTTTCAGTTTATCTGCTGTGCGCTGGTGAATCAACCCAGACATAAATCTGGGCTCTTAATCTACAAATAATAATACCATAGTTGAACGTCACCAATGTGGCTATAACTGTGTTGGAACGATGTGACAAACAAACGAACGAGCAGTATTTCTTTTGAATACCAATTACAGATAGATTGATGGAAAATATAAAACAACTGACCAGAAAATATCCGCCATCCTTAGGCTTTACCGTAGACGAGACTGCAGTGTGTAATTCTATATACCATGTAATGTAAAACAGTGATAGACATGTACATTCTATATACCCTGCATGGGGAAACAGTGATAAACGATGATAAACATGTAAACTACGATTGTATAAGAAACTTAATTGAACACCGGTTAATAAAGTTCATGATTACTTTTTTGTTTGACGTAGGCCCTGATTACACGGTACATTTACAATCAGTGTAAATATTTTAATTACAAAGCCCACGGCCTTGCTATCGACAGGAAAGCAGTAACCTGATTATACGCTGTATGAACAGAGAGATAAGGTAATTCTAGTGTACGTAATCACGAATAAGGGGTGTTCAAAAGGTATCGAATTAAATGATGCTGAAAATTAGAACAATCACTATACACCTATGAGAAATGTTAAAAAAAGCAAAGGTGATATGAATAATAACCCAGACGTTGTTGTTTTTGTTTGTTGTTGTTGTTTTTACAAAGGAGCTATCATACATGTTTGGTGATACATGAAACTGTTTTTTATAATAATTTGGAAAACATTATGAAAATGTTCGTATGATCAATTAATCTATTCGTTCGGTCTTTCTTCGGCCATGTCTTCTTATCGCCTTTCTCCGTCTCCGTCTAATTGATCGACTATTAGTCACAACAGTGGGATACGAAAACTTAACAAAACATTTCTCCTTGTAAAATTACTATGCACGAGTAAGTCTAAAGCAGGAATGTAAGCAGACGTGAACAGGAAAACGGTGATTGAAATAAAGACAATCTTAGTTTATAGCAGACAAAAGCTAACCAAGAGGAAATATGCCAGAAATAGGAAGAAGCTACCAGTATGTATGTCTTATGGAAAGAAACACAAAAAAGTCACGACCACTTTGACATTAAAGTCACACTGAACGATGTATTATTCAAGTGATTGATCGATTTCGCATCACCCTCAGATCGATGAGACGTCACGTGACAGGAACGTGGCGAAATTGTTCGAAGTTTTTGAGGGGGGAATCAGTAATTTGTCCAGAGTACGTTGGAAACAAACGACAAAATGTTGAAACAAATTGCCGTGGTTCGATACATCACAAAGATCGATTGCAAATTACCGGAAAACAATGACTTTCCGATTAGTTTTAGTCACTTGTTTGACTTTCGTCCAAAATAAAGTAGCTCGTAAACTAGATGCTCAACGGTAATCTATTGTACCGTGTCCAACAAACGGAAGTCGTCGCTGATCGCTGATTGCTGCTTCTCAAATCGCAATCATATCTTGTATAGCAAGAAGAAAGTTGCGGAGGAGTACCGAGTGCTAAGCGAACATGTATTCGGAACATTTCGTGCGTTGTTGTTTTTTCGCGTTGCCCACTGTCCAGGGAACGCAAGAAAAGAGCGACGCAGTTATAAAAGTGTGTGGATGAGCATATAAACATACGATTCAAGTTAAGAACCGAATTGAGAAACTAGGACGAAGTTTTGGGCGAATATACAAAGCTTCATGAAGATATCTGAACACAGGCATTTCTCTACTCATTGATTTTAGATTACTAACAAGGAAATATTTATTAATAGTTGTTAACCAAATAAATAAATAGAAATATAGACATACTATACACAGTATTACACTATAAATCTATATTTTCCTTTTACATCAACCGGCCGCAATAGCTCAGTTGGTAGAGCGTCAGCTTGCGGATCGGGAAGTCGCGGGTTCAAACCCCGGCCTGGTCAAACCAAAAACTTTAAAGGGGTCAGCATTACGCCTGACTCGTCGGTGTCAGTATAATGAACCGGCCGGGTTCAGTCCCTGGACACCTCATAAGTGCCCCTGTGCTATAATGATAGAAATGTCGCTGCACAGTATCGGCAAAAAAGCCGGAAAATCTCATCCCATCCCTTTTACATCATGTGTATTTTTAAATAGAAGAGTGATGTTGTTTTAAATTTAAAATCGAACCAGTTTTCACCAAATTTATTTAAATACACTTAATTTGAAGCAAAACAAAGTGGATATTTCATAGTGTGCAGTCATTAATTTGCTATTTATTAAACACTACGACAGTGGTTTGATGTAATTGTAAGTTTATCTTATTGAATTTCCATTACTTATTAGGGGGGGGGGGCGTATTTCACAAAGTTGTGGTCCTTCTTTACTGTAAGAATACAAAAACAATGTACGTTTAGAACCTGCATAATTCTGAATAAATTTTGTTCTAAATTATAACATCAAGTCGCCATAATCATTCCAATTACTTCCTTCAGGTGTGCCCTTGTTCCAGATTGGGATCGGAATAATTTTTGGAACAATAAATAAGAACAACGACTGAAACGAATGCGACCGCCCGAACAAAGGGAAATAAAAAAAGGTCACGAAATATTAAACGTGAGCAAGATATCAATTAAGACACATCTGACAAAATTAGCTAAACAACCTACAAAACAATTAGAACCAGTCTGCAGCATGTTATAAATGTATTTGTTACATTAGTTGGTAATATCACTTTTACTTGATAATAGTAAAAAAACACAGTCACACCAGGAGGAAAAATAAGTAACAGCATTTTACCAAATTGCACATTAAAATAACGAAATAAAAGTCTAAGAAAGAAAGTAAAAACAGTAATTGTAGTCGACATGAACTATAAATAGACATATAGGGTTTTGGTGTATACTCTAGATCGCATACATTCACCAGCGTTATACAGTTGGGGAAAACCATCGCATTTTAATGGTCATAAAAGACGAAAATCAATATCGCTCAATCTTGTGCTCGGCTGAAAGACGGCAAATATTTCCCTCTAAATGACGAACTGTGATTCGCACTCAGGAATGAAGCTTTACATAAACAAGTCAATAAAATACAGACTCTTTGCCCAAGTACAAAATGGACAATACTTGTGATCTACGAACGCGAGCACCTCTGCATACGATCATTCAGTCTACAGATTATTAAGGGCAAGTACAAATTTTACAAATACGACTTAAACTAGTTTTTAAAAATGACATACAAAAATGTATCTTTTATCGATTTAGTACATGGACAGTGTTAGAAGCCGATAAATGTGTATATAATGTAATATTTAAGTATTATATAATCTGCATAGATACTTAAGTATTATATTATCAACATAGCTATTTAAGTCGCATATTTCGCGATGTAAACCATGTTTAAGTATACCGACATAATGCACCTTATTACATTAACCATAGCCTACAACGGACATGAATAGCGGAGATGGTTCTACCCAGACATGTGTCTGTTGTCTTTCTTTAGCGATAATATCATTTAGTTTAGTTTAAACCTATTTATTTATAGTCCATTGGAAAACAAGTTCTTTAAACTTATATTAATCCCTCTCGACTGCCCGCTTCCTGGGTAGAACCAGTACTCAGTTTTACGAATACCTGGAGCAATGTGCAGTAAATAGTCTTGCTCAAGGACATACATCACGTGGTCAGTTTCGGGGTTCGAACCCGGGACCCTCCGATCGGGAATCCAACGTCTTAACCACTAGACCACGTACGCTCAATATCATTTGATCGATGCGCTTAAGTAAAGATACTAATACAAAGCATTGTTGTATATTTACAGAAATCTGTCAGAAATAAAACCCCGACAAGCCCATCCTACATGGTTAATTACCGATATTTCCCAGTTAAGCATTGGAGAAAGATTATGGTTTATGACTAATAACGTACTAATCCTGTAATATATTAACGTTGATCCTTGTTATAGGACAAATATCGCCACTGGGAGTGTGTTCTGATTGTTTTATCACCACATGACTTCTGTCTATCATGGCGTAATGCTCAGTAATAACTGGTAAGAATGCTTCATAAAAAAGAGTATGTGATTTTGCGAGGTTTATTACATACACGGGCGGCGATCACTAATACATTATGGAGATAATTGCAAATATATTGAGAAGAATTCTGATCTATGAGAATATATAGTTATGAAATAATACGGGGTTTCATCCGATTACTTCATAGGATATTGTATGTGGTGTGCGAGACACGTTCATTATAATGTTAGTCCTATGGCTTAAATATCTGTATTCCACTTACACCACAGAGCTAAACCGATAAAGCAGGTCATTTACAAGGGAAAATACACGGAAGTCTTATAACCACTATTCAGATATTGCAATTACGCGAATAGCATTTAAGAATAATGTTTGAAATGACAGTGACAGACGTTTCAGCGAGATTTTTTAAAATGATGATGTTGTTATGTTTTCAACGCTGTTGTTGTTATTGTTGTCGCTGCTGTTTGCGGTTGTTGTTTCTTTTGCAATGTGTTTACACTGCTGTTGTTTTTATTGTTGGTGTTGTTTTTATTGTTGTTGCTGCTGAATCTATTGTTTTAACTTCTACTTCTGCTACTACTACCACTACAACCACTACTACTACTTCTATTACTACTACTTCTACTATAACTACTTCTACTACCACCACTACTACTACTACTACAACAACTACTACTACTACTACTACTACTTTTGCTACTTCTTCATCTTCTTCTGTTAATACTACTACTTCTAAGAACAAAATCCACTTTTACCTATATATCGGTCCATCTGTCACATCTTTCTCCCATGCCAAGCATCGATCGTTGCTCAATACACTTTCGCGTACACATGTCAATATTGGCTAATTACAGTAAAGCTTTATTATCAACAGCCGTTTTCGTAATTAGTGAATATGCCACAACGCACGCGATAATTAGCTATAATTCAGACCAGAGTGCATTCAGCTAATCAGGGATGTGGGTCTTTGTAGAAAGACCTGTTTCATATTTTCAGACATAAATGAAATGTTCCCTTAAAATTACGCCGGCACACGTACCACATGTACAATTTGAACGCTGCATGCAAGCGGGTTAATTGAATGATTCTTTTTGTACAAAAGCCATAAATGTATGTTCTTTAATGCAGAATGTGTATTAAGTCGAAGACCAGAAGTTCAACTTTATAATTACACTTGCAAATGGCATTATCTGCAAAATATACAAGAAAACGACGCCAACCAAACCTAGTAAGTATTATGCAGATCAATCAGTCGACTATAAAGTTTTCGGTTGCTTCTTACGTCCAAAATATGAACATTAAAAGAAAAAGTTAAACCACGGTAATCACGGTAATTGATGCATTGTATACAGTAAAACGTTATTCGCATCATCTTTGGACCTTTCCGTACACGTTCCGGAAAAAAAAAGAAACGAAAACAACAACGAGATGTTCCGAAACGTTATACCTCATGCACGTTCTAATTTCCTTAACCTTGGTCTTTGCGTATCCTATTTAGAGTTATCACGACCCAAATTATTTGCTTAACAAACAAGGTAAACTAAAATCACAACGTCTATTCATATATTTTTTTCTGAATTTGACACGAGTGATACAGGAAAGGCGGTCAAAGAGATAAATACTTTTGCTTTAAAGGTGCGATTAGAATCCAACCTTCAGACTTAGATGAAGGTGACCGCTATTCTAAGCTAGATATGAATACTTTTCACAGCAAGGTACTTATTCCACACGCCGGATTGACAATGTGTTCCGTTTTAAAGGAATGCTTGCTGAATAATACAACAAGAGCTGTTGGTCCATTTTCTAAAAATATAATAAAAAACAGAAATTCGCACAAGCTTGGCTGTGACTTCCAGTGAAGCATTTATTGCGTGGAAAACAAGCGGTGTATTCCGCGTGTTATTTTAACACTGGCAAGCAATAAGTGTGTTGTCAGAGCAGCAGGCAATAAAATCAATTTAGGGGACGTTTATAATGGCATTACGCGCACAATTATCTAAAATTACATGAGCGTTCATTTGGGCATTAAAGGAACTTTTGCTACAATTGTAAGTTAACCAATAAAAACAGTGTTATTTAATGATATTAAGAGAAAAACACATTCGCTCGGTTTCGCTCGTAGGATGACAGAAATATCAGAGGTGTCCCGATCCACGGGAAATGTATGAGCAACAAAAAACAGGTAAGAAAGCTACTTTACACCCTCCAACGTATGTTCTAGGCCCATCAGTACAATCGCTGAACGTTTAACCATTAGCATGTAAGAACGCAACTCTTGACGCAGAAAAACATGCAAAAATAATGTCATTATACAGAATGCGCAGTAGATGACTTGGCACGGTATCATGGAACGACTGAACGAGTATTTGTCTTATAATTAGAAAACAGCATTGTCAACATGAAGTAGTCGTGAGTACTGCCACACGATGTACAGAACGCCTGAGATCTGCGTGTGTTGTTAACAATCTAGGCGAATACTAAGCCCATTTTTTCCACGTAAATATACAGAAGTAACTTGCCGGATATATATACATTCCCATTGCTGCAGGCTTGACAGATAACAGAGCCGGAGCCGGCTGATCGGGATTTACACTATTTGCTCTGGGTTTTAAACTGTGTCCAACATGTAAGCCGGTTTAGACAAGTACACTATAGGATCATCCTGTATGTTCATGACTTCATCCACCAATGAATGTACGTACATGACTTCATCCACCAATGAATGTATGTACATGACTTCATCCACCAATGAATGCATATACATGACTTCATCCACCAAT
Organism: Sinonovacula constricta; assembly: GCA_007844125.1. Lineage (NCBI taxonomy): Eukaryota > Metazoa > Mollusca > Bivalvia > Cardiida > Solecurtidae > Sinonovacula > Sinonovacula constricta. Next base: position 6,520,765 of record CM017563.1, on the reverse strand, counting down.
GAAAATGTCAAAGTTGTACCATCGCATAAATTAAACTGCAACAAAAGGCCTGATACATATTTAGATATTTAAATATAACTTGTAATATATATCACAAATGTTTATTGCTGTCATCGTGGTCCTGGTATTATAAAAACAATATGGTAATACAGATATAAATATATCATTTATTTCAAATGTTGTTGGCGTGTTGGAAGCTGTTCGACAAGAAAGTATAACACTCTAGGATCTTTGAAGGCAGTATCCGACACTTTGCCTATATTAAATACACGTGAAAATACTACCGACACTTTGCCTATATCAAATACACGTGAAAATACAACCGACACTTTGCCTATATCAAATGCACATGAAAATACTACCGACACTTTGCCTATATCAAATACACGTGAAAATACTACCGACACTTTGCCTATATCAAATACACGTGAAAATACTATCGACTCTTTGACTATATCAAATACACGTGAAAATACTACCGACACTTTGCCTATATTAAATACATGTGAAAATGCTACCAGCACTTTGGCTATATTAAATACACGTGAAAATACTACCGACACTTTGCCTTTATCAAATACATGTGAAATTACTACCGACACATTGCCTATATCAAATACACGTGAAAAACTACCGACACTTGGCCTATATCAAATACACGTAAAAAAATACTACCGACACTTTGCCTAGTTCTTAGTTGGTACAAATCATGAAATTAATGTTCATTCTGTCAAATCTTTAAATAGGCACGATCGGGGATTTCTGCTTAAACTGTCAGATCTTTAAATAGGCACGATCGGGGATTTCTGCTTAAAAAGATAGTGACGTCACAGCGAATGAACTGCATGATATAACGTGCTCTTAAAGGTAAGTGTTCACGTGGTTTCCTTTGTTTTTTAAAACAACAGCTCAAGTGTAAAGTTATGATCCTCTTTTTACATAGATGTAGGACATTATTAAACAGCATTTCGTGGGATCTTTTTATCTAACAACAAACTGTTGGGCTGTTTGAGAGAAAAAATGGTCCAAACAATCTGATATCACTTTTAAAGAGTTGACGCCTGAAATGGTATGTTAAACTAGAGAAAATTGAAATCATGGAGTGTATCATTCTTCTGTATTTTAATGATACATGATCTGAAGCAAAGGTGGTAATGGCGAAACATGGTTCCCTTATTTAGCAGATTATTATGACGCCCGCCACATGGGTAGGGTATGTTTTGATATACTGAGACACCATGCCTAGGCATGGAGACGGTGTCTGGTTACCTTAGGGTTACCTGAGGTTAGAGGGCAATGTGTCGATACATAGTCATAAGGTGACCATAAAAACTACATTAAAATATATCAGAAAAGAATCAGCACATGAAGGTGCCTGCTTTCAGAGTTTATGCGTTAATCCATACACATCCTAAAATTAAAATTACATAGCATGCACAATTTTATATTAGTTGTTATTGTATGTGTGTACTACATTAATTAACGCCACACTGACGGCAAGCTTCTTAATACGATTTTAACTCGTTTGATGATTGCAGCGACATAAACCCTTAGATCCACTACCGTGCCTAACCTTTTCCAGCTAACCTGCGATGCGCCGGTGGATCTACCCAGACATAGGTCTGGGGTCTTCCTCCGCCAATAATTAGCTGGATGTCGCCACTATGACAATACATGTGTCAGTGCAATGAAAGTATATAAAAAGAACGAGCTTGCCGAAAAAATAAAGTAACTGCATTTCGAAATAGCTAATTATACGTGACAAAATATGCGTGACTAAATCAGGGTCTCGATTCATACATCTGTAGTGTGGGGTGGCACTGAAATCAGTTGTTCACTCAATTAATCTTATTCACAAACACTGATCGGCTTTGATTTAAATATGATGTTAAATGAAGTGATAATGGCCAAGTTTAAAACATTACTTTTATGACAGGTTTAATTGTATTACCTACATCTAGCTTTAAAAAAATAAGATATATTTCATGGTAGGCCATACTATGGAAATTTAGCCTTGTTATAGTGTCCGTAGAGAGATATCATATTTCTACACATAAATTACCTTTTCTAGTTTGGCAATATGTGAGGAACGTGTTTTTTTATGGAAGATTCAATATTAAGGCTATGGCTTTGGTAGTGATTATAAAGTTCAACGCTTACAGTGCAGTAGGAAGTAGATAACTTTTTTTTATTAAGGTTGAATAAAAATCATAGGCTCTTTGTCACTTTTTTTTAAGTCAATTACTTTTAAAAATTGCACTTGTGATGAACTTTTCAAACAAAATAGTGTGATTTGTATTTTGTGCTTTAAAAGTATCCCTTTTGTGAACACAGTATGAAATTATACAATAGTTGCTACAAAATTGTCAGTCAAAAAATGTCAGTCAAAAAATGTCAGTCAAAAAATGTCAGTCAAAAATGTTACAGGCATGTCATTGTTTGTTAATGACACTCTGGCCTGGGATCAAATAACACACAAAAAATAATTTATCTCAATATTGATCCATAGAGTATGATAGACAAAGCATGCACAGAGAGAGCACGTGTATCGGTAGAACAGGTACATATTAAATACGCTTCCACAGTTCGTAAACAAAGGTAATCTATTGACTGTTTGTTTGTAAATAAAGAGGAGAATAGCGGTTGGTTATGTATTGTACTGATTCATAACGGTGGCAAGATCTAAAGAAAGATATGCCGAAAACAAAAGACGGTGAATTCAAGTATCAATCAACGCAACGGGGTTCTGGCTGCACTTTACAGAGCAATAAATACAATCCCTGTTAAGAAGTTATATCGGTAATTGGTAAAAATAGTGACAGGCAACAAACAATGATTAGATTAGTAAGAATGCAATTATGAGAAACAGGTGTTCATATAAAAAGTAATCTAAAAAAAATGACGTTGATTCTGTCTGCGAAATGTTGAGATTAAATTACTGTTATAGAATCATTACTTGTTGTATGTTTATAATGGTCATTAGCTGACTAACTGATGTTCTGTTGACCACTGATAATATCTCCTTGTATGGAAAGTTTAATATTCTATTTCCGGTACGTGCTTCGGTTTTCGTGCATCGTAATGTAGTTTTAGCACATTAAAATAACGTTAAGTTGCCCCTTTGTAAAAACGCACTCAAAAAATCAAGATGACTTATGTAGAACAATTAATTGATTATCCGCATCAGACTTTTACAGTTAAAGGCAAGTTTTCACCTCAAATCAGGCCTACAGATAACGAATCGGTACTGTAAAAAGTCCGAGCGGTTTCTAAACAAAACATTGTATAGTATACAAGGTATCCCATCACCTTTACAACGTGTACTGTCCTAATTCGTATCATACAGACTGAATCTTATAATACCAGTGTTTACCTCGTGTCACAAAACGTAGACTTACATTTTAAATACTTGTTGCAATATTTCACATAGTTTGTGATTGATGTTCATAGATCTCGGCAATAAATAAAATAGCTCGATATGAATCTCTCCCTCCCCTCGCCCTTCTCTCTATCTCTCTCTCTCTCTCTCTCTCTCTCTCTCTCCTTTCTCTCCCCTCTCTCTCTCTTCCTCTCTCCCCTCTCTCTCTTTCTCTCTCTCCGTCATTTTTAATAAGTTTGGTGTGGCTGTGCAAATTAGCAATGTATTATGACTACAGATTTTGTATAATGGTCTTTGGGGATTGGCTGTCATGTTACCGGGCCTACTTTTCACCAACAATACCTCCGAGGCCTATTTTTGAAATTAAAATAACCGAGATGATCTGAATGTATTAGACCTTGCTTTTAGAACCCACGGCTGGACTGTAGAGAGTGTTTGTCTACAAATGTCTACAAATGTCTAAAAATGTCTACATATGTCTACATATGTCTACAGATGTCTGCGAATACTTTTCAAATTTCAACCATACAAAGACAATTTAAAACGGCATTTACGTTGTGGTGATATTTTTCATACTTTGACATTTGAAACTGTCAGTTTACATAATAGATTATGGTTACAGCTTGTTTCATATCCTGTACTGGACTTTTACCTATAGTTGTATGGCAAGAAAAAACGCAAGTATGATACGTAAGGTTTTGCACTTTGACTTTTATAAAACACTTGCTTAGTCCGTGAATCTTTGCAATATCCCGGGATTTCTATTTTATTATCATGAAACTCATGGAAGTATGAAGCAATTGATTATTACCCTATTCACTAGTTGTTCGTACTTGAATAAGTTTTCAACTTTTGGTTTTAGGGGTGCGTTTAAAATATGTATGGTATACATTTAGATCCTATTTGATTATTGGTGAGTTGAAGCCTTATTCTAATTATATTGTGATCATCTTCATTGTCATTTTAAAAAATTTCAAATTGACTTTCAGATACACGGTTAGAAACGCATCTCTAACTTTATCTCGCTGTTAACTTTAAGAGACGAATTAAATCACAATATTTTCTAAGTTCCAACTTTCACCGCTGCCAGGTGTACAATGCAGTACCAATGAAATTTAGTACCGACCAATGATGACCTTGTCGTGCGAAGTTTCATATTGACAAAGGTTACGGCCAGTGGTTGTCAAATAAAAGGTGACCCGCAACACAACAACCGGATTAGAATGTTTTGTGACAAGATTTCAAAACCCTGTATCAAAAGTTTGGCTCACTAAGAAACGTTATGCGTGTTTCATTTATTGAATACTTAAACAACGAGAAGCGACATAACGTGTCACGTTGACTTTGAATCAAAAGCCGCCATAGTATTGAAGGTTAAACGAACAGGTATACAGAAAATGGGGGTAAAGATACAGAAGATAAGGCAAAAATTACAGATAGTGTGGCAAAAATTACAGATGGTGGTGCAAAAATTACAGTTGGTGGTGCAAAAATTACAGAAGATGGGACAAAATACAAGATGTGGTTTTATTATTTGATGTATTGATTTTTATCATATAATATTTATTTTAGTTACATCTTAATTCGGTAAACATTTGCTCTTTTAATATAACTCTATACACATATCTTTTCTCACAGTTTTTGTAACATAACACCAACACAATTAAACCGGCCGCAACAGCTCAGGTGGTAGAGCGTCGGCTTGCGGATCGGGAGGTCGTGGGTTCGAACCCCGGCCGGGTCAAACCAAAGACTTTAAAGTTAGTAGTCATGGCTTCCCTCCTAACGCTCGGGACTAAGGGGACAACATTACGCCTGACTCGTCGGTGTCAGTGTAACGGACCGGCCGGGTTCAGTCCCTGGGCACCTCATAAGTGCCCCTGTGCTATAATGATAGAAATGTCGCTCCCAACACAATTATGGTCCTATTGGTAACGTCAATTTCCTATTGGTCGAGGAAGACCCCAGAAATAAGTCTAGGTGGAACCACCGGCTCACCACAGGTCTGCTGGAAGACAACCCACATGAAAGTTCTCGTCTCGACCAAGACTCGAACACACGCGTTAGGAAAGGAGTCAGCATACATATTCATGCACCAAGTAATTGGTATATCGGAATGTTAACAACTAGCAGAATCTAATAAGAGAAACTTAAGTATTAATCTTAAGTCGCTGTCAAAGCTGCCAAATGAATCCTTAAATAAATTTCATTTAAATTTTCAACTGTACATGGGTATATGAAAGAGCAGGTTGTTTGCCTTAAACCTTGGTTGATCAATATTCTTAACACACGTAGCATGTATTGAAAGCATGTACATGTATATATATTTACACTTTAGGCTTAGTATCTATCAAATCACCAGCTTAAATTGGTTAATTACACATACGCGATAACTGACATAAGCAATCGACTAAAAATAAAACGAGATGTTATTGCTAAATATTGGTAGCAAATAGTGCAGATGTAGACCACATAGTCAGTGAGCCCTGCCTGATCCGAATGTATACCACTTGCCTAAACAGGACAAATTCGGGTTATGTTTGTTCAGAGCCTTGCGGTATTTAAAGTATAAGCGACACATATAAATATATGTATATTGGTTTTTCGTTCGCTGCGGTGGTGGAAAATCAACATAGTACAAATGGGAAGATCGATTTTATGAATCCCTGAATTGATTTGATGAAAATAGCAAATGGGTTTTGACAGCATTCAGTACACCTAGTGTATGTTTACTTTGTAAATTGTAATCATAGACGGACGGGGAATTTCGAACATTCCGATTTCGAGATTAGATAGATGTTTTAAAACATCATAATTAACTATGTTTATATGTGATCCGTTTTCTGTAGTATTCTTTCCAGATGTAAATGAATTTATACTTTTCTCATTACATGTATAAGTGTTGTTTGTGGCGCCATATGTATGGCAATGAACTTTATGTTTATGCCTAATAAAGAATTGAATTGAATTGATTTCTGACTTGGTGATCTACAAGTGATCAGTGAAAATTATACTGTAATTATACTTAAAATAATATCTGGCTGAATATAATCTCGTTTAATAATAATATACCTGGTTATTTAAGTTGACAGTTAAGGAAATAGTTAGTTTAATCAATACAAGTTGAGGTGTATTTTCATATCTGTCTCAGTAGAAATTATACCCAGACAATTATGACGTGCAAGCGGTCGAGTGGTTAGTCACCGACTCATACCTCGATTATTGCCGGTGGTTCTACCCAGACATTTCTCTACCAATTGTAAGCTGGACTTCATCATATGACCACAATAACGTCTATGTGAAGTAACAACAGATGGTCTATTTTCAACATAATAAGATTGTAATTTTGTCACAGTCTTTTCTAAATCATGGTGACGGTATGTCCGGGTTTGTTTATGTAACATTAAGACAATGTATGTATGTACATGTACAAGTCTAAGAAATCAATTTTTTTCTATTCTATTCTGTTCTATGCGGAAAAGGACACAATGTATCAGCGATAATCAAACAAGTGGATACAGGGGATATATAAAATTATCATAAATGAATAAATTTCATTCTCGAACAAAGTTTGTCTACAACATACGTCTTTACAGCAAATACAGCAAATTCATTATAAAATTAGGTAAGTTTCAGCACAAATATTCGTAAAAATCTTTAGTAATGATTAGTTAATTTGATTAAATTTATCACTGCTTTTAAATTTAACTAATACTTATGTCCTTAGTTTTATATAAAAAATATAACTTTGAGTAAAGCAACGATCATAACATTTCCTTACTAAAAAATATCTTTGAAATTGAAACTGCTGATATCAAATCTAGATATCAAATCTAGTTTAACGTCCGGCCATATATTATCATTTTTAGTTCAGTTATTGAAACATTTATACAATGTGTATTAAAAAAATAAATAAATAAAAACTAAAACAAACTAAAACAAACAAACAAACATTCCCGTAACCTTGGTCCCATTCTGACCAAAGATGGATGTTTAATATTCGATACGCACTTTACGTACATCACTATCTTAGCCTAACCAATTATTTAAGATTTAAGCGTTGTTTGAGAGAGACCAGAATGAGATTATCATACAAAGTAAGGTGAATCATACACATCTAATAATTCAGTTTAGTATTGAATTGGCTCTCTTGTACTTTGGTAATTTAAAAAGGTTATATTTTAATTGCTTTTCGATCATTTCAGGGATCCAAACGGTTGACACTGGAGTTCTCAAACTATGTATCTATGTGACTTAAACATAATTATTGAAATAAAAAGATATTTAGAAAGTAAACGAGATTATTTACTCTGACTTTCATACCTCTATACGCTATGTTTAAATAGACTGAAGATGTAAGATGGTACGAGTTCTGAGACAAGAATATGAGAGAAGAAACAAAGTCTGCCATTATTGGTGCATGCAGAAGCTTAATATAATATTGGTTCATATCTATTTGACAATATTTCTCACCTTAATGCAGATTTCCTAATCAAGACATATTTTAGGTGCTTATATAATTGTCTTAGTCACGAATTCTACCATAACCTGTACAATATATGATATGGTTGGGAATTATGGAATTTAATTATTTTTACTCCAAACTGTCAGGAGTAATGGTAGTTCTGACTTTCCCAACTCTATACACTATGGTAGAATAAACAAATGAAGTGAAATACTCTGAAAACGTTATTTGGTATCAGTTCTGCGACTAGTGCTATGGATACAAGTTTTATCTGCTAGCAGAAGGTACCGTACAGGATGTTCATACACTAATTAGGCTTGTAAGAAGACAATGGATGGAACTTGATCTAAAGGATGGTATGAACATGGTTAGGGAAGATGGCTTGAACAATTAGACGTTATTTCAAAATTTTAATGCTTAAAACCAAACAGATTTAGAATGTAGAAATTATAATGCAGTCGTAATGTTTGTTTTTTTAAATTTATAGTTTTGTTAATTAATATTTATTTGTTTTACCTTTCAGTCACTTTATTTTGATAGTCATCCATTCAGGCGCATAATTTTTAGTCTAATTGTAAAGTTTAACACAATGTTTACTCACCAATTGAAGCATCTTTAGAAGTTGTGACGGCGTCTCTACACAACATTCCTCGCCCCGGCTGTCGGTCGCCGGCTTGCGCACAAAATAATCCAACATTCGGTCTTCTTCAAGACTCGGACCCAGTCGAATTTCATCACACAGCAGACATAATTCCTCTTTTTCTAGAATCTTGTTAACCTGAGCACCAATGGTAGGCGGGTGGTTGTGATGGGTAAGATCGTATTTTAGATTCGCGTACAAGACGGAAAAAGTCACAATCAGAATAAAGAAACATACACTAGTAACAATGGCTAGGCCATAAGTCAGGCGACGAATTTCTCTGAGTTGTCTGTTTAGATATTCGGTATTCTGGAATTTTATCTCTCCAATTGGAGGTTTGCCTCCGTTGGTGTTCTTGAGCAGATTTTTTCCACATTCGTATTTCTCTTGATCTTCCATGTTTTCAACCGTCATAGATCTAGGTGAATTTTGAACCTATGGCAGATGAAAAGAGCAAATATGATAAATCAATGATACAACTTTCTGACGCAATTAAAGTGCACCAATCCTCTAAATTATTAAAAATGAAATTAACATTAAAACACAGAGCGGGAAAACTTATTACGGAATAAAATCACAGAATAAAAATAGACGTGTATATTTCGCAACGTTATCCAGCTAAAAATAACTAACGAGTTTTGTTTCCGAACGCACTAGTATACGCAGATAGAATGTAGTATGGTACTTTCGTGCTACTCCTTTGTACACATATTTCCACGCCCTTGTCTTTTAAGCGGAAAGAAGCACTACATACAAAACATCTCCCTCACAGCATCCGTTCCGAACGTCAGTCAGCATGTATGTATACTACACAGTGTGAAGTATGTTGTCCCGGCGAGTTAACAAAATACCCACTCACTGCACTACCTCTCTCTGTCTCTCTCTCTATCTCTCTCTGTTGTTTTTATCCACCACTTTAATAGTAAGATCGATTTTGATTAATATCGTCTGCTCATACTACCAACCGGTCGTAATCCAAAAGACGTTAATCCTATATTTACATGCCGAAGCGAACGAGAGGAAATCAAAACCTACTCCACACAAAATATATCCACCGTCACTCGCTCGATGTATAAAGCACAATCATAGCGTACGGCTCTGTGATAGAACTTGTAGTGTATTGGAGTTGCACATAATTGACCATGTGACTCGAGTCTTATCCAATCGATAGCGGCCTTACATCGTGCTGTCGGCAGTTATTAATAAAAAAAAAAGATTTTCCCAATATTTATGCGAAAGAAGGATTCGTGATGGAAGGGCTGCAATATTGAGAAAAGACATGAATTAATAAAACAAACACTTGACAAGATTGCGAAAGTCCCGTGGCCAGAATAAAGATGTCAGAAGTGGAGAAAAAGCCGCTTTGTCAGAATTCATAGACGCGTTATTGCGAACAGAAGATAATATTCCTGGCTCTGAGCGCGGGTTTTGACACGTGGAATTTGACAAATCATAGACTCTTCTCATACCAGGCGGTCGGCAGTAGACTCTCGGAGAGTAATCAATAGCAGGTCCCCTCGGCTGCTTATTTATATGCTAATTGCAGAGGAGAAGAAAAATATGAGGAGAAAAAAATGAGAATCCTGACTTTTCGTCGTAGCTAGAAAACTAGCGATACGTCATGGGTGTTATGCATTAGATGATGCATCTGTCAATTTGATTTCATACAGCAAGTATTTCTAGATTTGTTGCATTGTTTTTATTACGGCAAAAATGGTAGTTTTGAAGACGGTTCTGTGATATGGTATAATACTTGATTTACCAGATAGTGTTTTAAATACTTACGTTTATGTATAAGTGCATTATTGAAATGTGTCTTGTTATTTAAATAAAGTAAAAAAACGAAAAAACTGGTCGGTGCATTACACGTGATCATTGCTTTTATATGTATCTTTATACT
>CM017563.1:6417881-6505381 GCA_007844125.1 Sinonovacula constricta | reverse complement strand
ACTTATCAACGTTTCGTGCTGATTTTCTAGTGGCGTAAGCGATTGTTAATATTTTATTATTGATATAAGAGGCTTCACGTAGGGAATATGGCTGGTGCGGAAATATATGACATTTTATGTATTTTTAATCACAGGTATCTACAGAACAATATTAATTTCTCAGTGTGTCCAATGTAAAAAATGAGATAAGACGGAAAATAACGGGAAACGCTCTCGTAACAGACTTGTTTATTTGTATCGTTGTGCATCCAATAATGCACTAACACAATCATCATAACACATTACGCTAGGCTCTAAAGATAAACAGAGGATGCACGTTTAGCAATAACAGAAATAGTTCTATATTTAAGAAATATGACATTTATAAGTTAACAAGATCAGGCGAAAGTAGATAGAGAGAGCGCTGTCTCCAGGGTTAAATCACAACTGCTGATATATGAAGCATGGTACACAATGGAGCGATGTAACTCCTTTGCTTGCGCTATTACAATGTTATATGTACTTTTAACATTTACGACCGATTTGTCGAAATGTGTCAAGATGGTATGACTGTTTTAAATCCCATATTAGATGCTGTTGGTAGTGTTATCACGGTGACGGTAGAACTGTATCTGCTGCAAGTGAACACTGTCTCAACGGCAACATAGTTAGTAAAGACTCCAAACACAACAAACAGAAATTGGCGACAATTCAAGCGATTGCCTAATCTGATTGAATCTGATTAGGCTGTAGCACAAAGCGTCCGTAACTGATCGGATAAAGTCGGTATTATCCGTGACAGAACAAGATCGCAACAATCGGATTATTGCACATGGTTTAATTGTCTTTCGCATTTATAAACAACATCAGGCAGAGTTTAATCCAGTCCCACCCCGCGCAACGTCTTATTAGTCGTAGGAATAACATTACGCCATCAGAGAGAAATGTAAAGAATATTACATAGATACATTCATAATAATATTTGGGACAATACATACAACAATAATACACTGATTCGGTTTGATTCATATAACAGAATTTGTAAAAGAAAAAGAAAAGAAAAACACCAGAGAAAATGCTAAACCTACCACTTTATTTTTCAGATTACGTCTGTGTTTATTATTATATGTTAACAATAATGCAAAAACGTGTTAAATATAAATGTACGGATATTAGGTAGACGTGTCGCGAATACGTCACCATCATACGAAATGTCGTTTGCTGACATATTCATGCCGAAACTTCAAACAAATGTTTGAATCTGTTTTAATTTTCAATTTTGAACAATTGTGCAAAACATACGTGATTTTCTGGGCTTATAGCATGTTTCATTTTACATGAACTTCGATATTGATTTAAATGATACATATAGAAATGGCACAAATCTGCGACTGACAGGAGGCACATGGGCATGGGTAAACCACAAACTTTGGTCGGTCTTTGAATGATGAATTCACATGCATTTTTCTATGGACCGAATCGCTCATATTATAATCTTTTCATACCACCAAGATTCCATTGTAAACAGAATTTACCATTCCAATGCCCTCACCACATTGATCTAAAGTATGCCCCATTTCTTTTATCAACATTTCTCCATTCACCAACCACACTAGATAAAGGCACTATCGGAAGTCAAACATCAATCAACATTCGTGCCAATGTACAACTGTCCTTACGAGGTCACGACCTTATGTACAAATCCCCGAAATTTATTGACAAACAACCCGGGAATTTCATCTGTATCCGCAATCTTAACGTGCTCCAAAAATGGTATTATTTACGTACGTGCTCACTCACACACACACACACCGGCGACGAGAAAAGCCGTCTTTAAAATGCCATTAATTTGCTTGTCGGCAGCCGTATCTTAGAAGACAGAATGTTGGATAGAAGTAAACGAATAAAGAAGACATTTACATTTCCTTACAACATTTAAAGGTGGTAACCGACAATTTTGACTAAATAATATTTTCAAAAATAACCAAATAAGTCACTGGTGACTGTGAGAGTCCTGCAAATTGCTGTGTATTAATGCCTTAGATCTGTGTGAACACTGGACCATACATCCCTACTCGCCATTGCATACAGATACTTCCTAGATCTGAGCCAGGCTGCAGGGATAGCTTTTAAAACACACACACACACACACAAACAAACAAACAAACAAACAAACAGGTATACATATGATACAGACAGTTAGAACACATGAGAGTTGTGTCTCCTAAAAGTGTCATGTATGCAGTATTCTTCCTTAGAACACTATCATAAAATCTTACAATAATAAGCAAACAATCTCTCTCTCTCTCTCTCTCTCTCTCTCTCTCTCTCTCTCTCTCTCTCTCTCTCTCTCTCTCTATATATATATATATATATATATATATATATATATATATATATATATATATATATATATATATATATATATATATATATCTATATATATATATATATATATATATATATAAATCTTAAAAGTGATATCACAATGAGGGCAACACTATATATAATTTATATATTCATGAATTTAACATACATTGGGTACGACCTGGAGTGTCGGTGTGGCAATAAAAAGCGTGCGTACAACAACTTAATTATTGGCGTTTTTCTTCATCGGCCAACCCAGCTATATAATTGCAATGATTTCTTTTTTCCACCCGAGCGACACTTTCTAAATGTGAGATGTTTGGTTTGATTGATTTTAGTTTAGATAGTTGTTATCCAAAACAATCCTTTAATACTACAACACTTTGAAGGACGGGTGTCCCCTGTGTTTGTAAATGTTTTATTAGAAAACCAATATCCAAACCCGTTATTCAAATGTATAAGTGGCGATAACAAATTGATCCACATGTCCAAAACCACTCGTTGAAATTGAAAATAAAAATGAAGGACCAATCATTTGTTATCACGGTCTCAAGCAATTCACCGACAAGAAAGTTGTAAGTTTGTCTAACCGAGCGACAACTCGTCCGATAAGCGGCTTGCTATGATAAAACAAGCTCACATACGTCAAGTGCGATTCAAAGGTAAATATTCAGCATGGGAAGTACTGTCATGGTTGTTTATGTCTCCAGAGTATAAATTATTCCGTTCAGTTGTTTCTTTAAAATAAAAATAAATGTTGGTCTTTATTATTTGTTATTGAATTAATGTTGGCATAAACCATATAAATGTGCAAACACAAACAATCACACAGACACATATAAGTAAGTACATTTACAAACATGCACACATCATTAAAAATGGACCTAAACTGACAGATTCCTACAGACTGACACAAATGAGACCAGTACGCATGTTCGCACATAGACACACAGATTCCTACACGGCACACATGAGACCAACATGCATGTTCGCACATTGACACACACATTCCTACACGGCACACATGAGACCAACATGCATGTTCGCACATAGACACGCAGATTCCTACGAGGCACACATGAGACCAACATGCATGTTCGCATATAGACACGCAGATTCCAACACGGCACAAATGAGACCAGCATGCATGTTCGCACATAGACACACAGATTCATACACGGCAAACACGAGACCAACATGAATGTTAGCACATAGACACACAGATTCCTACACGGCAAACACGAGACCAACATGCATGTTCGCACACAGATACACCGATTCCCACAAGACACAAATAAGACCAACATGCATGTTAGCACACAGATACACCGATTCCCACAAGACACAAATAAGACCAACATGCATGTTCGCACACAGATACACCGATTCCCAGAAGACACAAATAAGACCAACATGCATGTTAACACATAGACACACCGATTCCCACACGGCACAAATGAGACCAACAAGCATGTTCGCACACAGGTACACCGATTCCCACAAGGTACAAATAAGACCAACATGCATGTTAACACGTAGACACACAGATTCCCACAGGGCACACATGAGACCAACATGCATGTTCGCACATAGATACACAGATTCCTACACGGCACACCTGAGACCAACATGCATGTTCGCACATAGACACACAGATTCCTACACGGCACACATGAGACCGACATGCATGTTCGCACATAGATACACAGATTCCTACACAGCACACATGAGACCAACATGCATGTTCGCACATAGATACACAGATTCCTACACGGCACACCTGAGACCAACATGCATGTTCGCACATAGACACACAGATTCCTACACAGCACACATGAGACCAACATGCATGTTCGCACATAGATACACAGATTCCTACACAGCACACATGAGACCAACATGCATGTTCGCACATAGATACACAGATTCCTACACGGCACAAATAAGACCAACATGCATGTTAACACAAAGACACACAGATTCCTACAAGGCACAAATGAGACCAACATGCATGTTCGCACATAGATACACAGATTCCTACACGGCACACATGAGACCAACATGCATGTCCGCACATAGACACACAGATTCCTACACGGTACAAATGAGACCAACATGCATGTTCGCACAAAGACACACAGATTCCTACAAGGCACAAATGAGACCAACATGCATGTTCGCACATAGATACACAGATTCCTACACGGCACACATGAGACCAACATGCATGTCCGCACATAGACACACAGATTCCTACACGGTACAAATGAGACCAACATGCATGTTCGCACATAGATACACAGATTCCAACACGGCACACATGAGACCAACATGCATGTCCGCACATAGATACACAGATTCCTACACGGCACAAATGAGACCAGCATGCATGTTCGCACATAGATACACAGATTCCAACACGGCACACATGAGACCAACATGCATGTTCGCACATAGATACACAGATTCCTACACGGCACACATGAGACCAACATGCATGTTCGCACATAGATACACAGATTCCCACACGGCACACATGAGACCAACATGCATGTTCGCACATAGATACACAGATTCCTACACGGCACACATGAGACCAACATGCATGTTCGCACATAGATACACAGATTCCTACACGGCACACATGAGACCAGCATGCATGTTCGCACATAGACACACAGATTCCTACACGGCACAAATGAGACCAACATGCATGTTCGCACATAGATACACAGATTCCTACACGGCACAAATGAGACCAACATGCATGTTCGCACATAGATACACAGATTCCTACACGGCACAAATGAGACCAACATGCATGTTCGCACATAGATACACAGATTCCTACACGGCACAAATGAGACCAACATGCATGTTCGCACATAGATACACAGATTCCTACACGGCACAAATGAGACCAGCATGCATGTTCGCACATGGAAACAAAGATTCCTACATGGCAAAAGTGAACTAATCCAAAGAGGACTCTACTAACAATCTCAGATTTTCAATCTAGATTTTAAACACGATATGACGCCCGACATGTTAGTTTGACCTGTATACACACAAAAAAAAAAACAACACAAAAACATGGTGTTGTTGTTGCTGTTGTGTTGTTGTTTTTTGTCCAACCATTCATACATTAATAACATTTAGCAATATTTACAAAAATGTCAGAATAACTTAATGGAGAAACACTTCTAACCCAAGGGAGTCTTGCATGCTGGCGGTGTGGGCACACAAAATAATTGAAAGACGGTTTAACTTATCTTTTTCATTTACAAGAAAACAAAAACATAGGTTAACAATAAATTAACAGTTAAATAACACTACCACCCTGAGAGATTTGCATAGACGCCATTATAACATTATATAGCAATTAGGAAAAAACATTCTATTGCATGAATAGGACATTTACAAACGAATTGTACAGCGGCAGACCGAACATACAGAAACATATATAATTTCTATTGTTGTCTGGATGAAGGAACGGCGGTTTTACAGACGGTCTGTTGGGCGGACGGACGGACGGACGGGAACGATCGCACAGGAACGAAAGGACGCACGGACGGACAGACGCACGAAGCTATCTACATGCTTACAGCTGATTTAGTTTTTGAGAACTGATCCACGATTAAACTGATTGTGGTCACCGACTGTAGCCATGCCAGATCCGCCCCCGTCGCATTATGACTCAGGTATTGTTAGGGCATCTGGACAGATAATCTCCCCAGCAGTAATGGCTGTCACATTACAATCCCGCTAATGGCAGACATCATGTTTAATCTACAGACACTTGACTGTAACCGAGCAACTCTTGACACGATCCAACATTTGTGTTAAGTACTTATAACTTGTAAGTACATGTATGGATTTTACTTATAAATAGTACTTATAAGTTGTACTTATAAATAGAACTAAACAATTGGAACATGAAAAAAACGTATTATAAATAAGTTGTATGATTATACATTATGAAACTTTGAACGACATATATTGTTTGTAATTGTTTGCTATTTATTTGCGTCATGATAAATTGTTTTAAAAATGACACTTGGCTATATGTTGTTGTTTTTACGACATATAAGCTGGTGTTTTATTGTATTTATTTTAATCCCATCTTCATGTTCGTTTTTGATTTTCGTTACTGAATGTGAGAGAGTTCTTTTTCTTTATTTTTCATTGCAGTACCTTCATTTACACTACAACATCTCGCGAAAATAAACTTGAATCTGAACTAGTTTGTTTATATTCTTCTATATTCATGCTACATTTTAAACTTAATTTATATTTTAGACATGTTTTTTTTTTCAAGTCAGCTCCCGTAGCGTGAACCAACCCTTTATGTCACCTCGTACATACGACATCGTAATTATTATACACTTATTTTCCAATTAACTAGTTTGTCATATATATGTATATACATCTTCACTCTAAGTTCACAAAAGCTCCCAATCTGGAAATTACAGTTATTTAATAGTTTGAGAAAACGAAGTTCTAGGAACAGTTTTCAAAACATTAAGGGATAGAAATGTAATTCAGAAATGAAAGGAAATTCCAGTTTCCCATTCTTTATATTTCATCACAGTACGACCGGTCTGAAGATTTCCGATCAATTTTGGCAACAATTTTATGGCAATTTTCTCATTTATATTCCGCTAATGCACGATTTGAGAAACAATGGAGTTTTGAAAACAATGCATCATTCTAAGGAATTGCTGTACTTTGTGTTGGCTTTGTATAAAATTGGATGACAAACCACTGGAAAATTAAGCATATGCTGAATTAAAGTGGAATTGTGAATACTACCCAAACAGGTATTTCTTCTTTATTAAGCAATTTGTTGGTCTATTCCATTTTGTTTCATATAGTCACTGGAAGCTATTAGTTATCGATATCTTTCATGTTAGAATTAGTACTTTTCGAAACAGTTTTCGAATTATCAATAAAGTTGTTTTTGTTTTTTTTAATACTTCGCCTCGACCATTTATGATCATTAAAGCGATGTCCAGCTGTTTTATGGAGGACAACACCAGACACATGCCTGGATAGAACCACTGGCCCACCGCAAGTCAGCTAAAAGACCTTTCCTCATTAAGTCCTTAGCCCCGGACGGGACTCGAACCCACGCAGTGAGAGTTTTAGCAGTCGGGGGAGTTACCAATTTGTGACTCTACCACTACGCCCCGGGCGCCCCTGTCAATAAAGAACCAGTTAATATTCAGTAAAGATAAACACGGTGACAGCTTTTGTATTTCAATTAACAGTTGTGTTTATCTATGTGCACTTTAGATATTATACCGTTTATAGAGTGTAAGGTACATTGTTTTCAAGAAAGTCCGGCCGGCCGCGATAGCCAAATTGGTAGAGCGTCGGCTTGCGGATCGAGAGGTCGCGGGTTTAAACCCCGGCCGGGTCAAACCAAAGTTGGTAGTAGTGGCTTCCCTCCTAACGCTCGGGGCGACAGCAATACGCCTGAATCGTCGGTGTCAGTATAATGGACCGGCTGGGTTCAGTCCTTGCGCACCTCATAAGTGTCCCTCTGCTATAATGATAGAAATGTCGCTGCACATAAAAAAATAATGGCAAATCCCAAGAAAGTTCAGCATGACAAACTGACAATACAAGTAGTCTTCATACTTTTATTTCATCGTATTTATTTGTCATTATACCTATTATCAGTTTATATAGAAACACATCGTCTTTCAAATATTTTCCTACGTTGTCTGAATTGTTTTGAAATCTTAAAATTTTAGTTGCATAATTCGAAACAATTTTATAGTGTAAAGGTGATAGAATTTCATTTGGAAAGATATTCCAATTTTCCACCCATCACGTTTCATTACAGTAACACCGACGTGAGGATTTCGGATAAATTTTGTCAACAATTTGGTGGCAATTTTCACATTTATATTCCGTTTACGTACGGTTTGAGACACATTGCAGTTTTGATGGCAAAACATCGTTTTAATGAATTGATGTATTTTGTGTTGGATTCCTGAGAAAGTGCCATTTTGTACGATATAAAAGGACAAATATGGGAAAAATCGCAAACCAGTCGTTTATTGTCTAGGTTCAACACAATTTGTTGTATTCTGTGGTCATTTATTATACTGAAACTAGAATCACAGAACTATGGTGTCTGATATAAAAGGTTAAATAAATTGTTTAATTATAAAATATAGTGTACATTATCTCACCAGTTTTTTGCCATTTTATTTGCAAGATTGTTGTTGTTGTTGTTTTAGGGGATAAAATTGGCACGTTGATTGCAAGTATGGTGACATATTTTCCCATAAAACACTTGAATGATTTATAATATTAAGACATAAAAGGCAATTCCTTACTGCATATAATTTCAAGACAAGCTTTGTTGGGATTGTAAAATCTTATAATGATGTTTTGCTGTGTCTTGTTCGGTTTGTTATGAGGCAAAATATTTCATTTTTGAACCGGACATTGATGGCGACTATTGAGCGTTTGCTTGGAAACTGCGTCAATAACATTTTAACGACTTTGGTATGTCACTTCCCGGTTTTAAACCCGTGGCCTCCCATTCCTGGAGCCGATGCAGAATGCGCTACCAGGAACAGGCTAGAACGTAAGGTTTTATCGACCTAGAAGAATTATCGTGACTGACAATGTGTTGTTGGTCTTTGGTTCGAACTCTTGACGCTCCAATTCAGCGACCAAAGCCTTGAGGATGCTATCCGACAGGCTGCCTATAGTCCTGAAATACATGCCTTAATATCTTAAGCCCTTATTGGTAAGTATGGGTATATTTTTATATAGACTCATACTAAAATTTAATAAAAAATACAAACTCAAATGTAAGACGTTAGGCCAGTGAAGGTCGTTAAATAAATCGCTCTAAATATTCATGTTCTCTAAATCTATGAATAAATATGATACGATATATGTATATATATATATATATATATATATATATATATATATATATATATATATATGCATCTGTGAAAAATATATCTTTATGTAAGAACTGATATCTGATAATGATATAACATGCTCTCAGAAGTAAGGGGCCACGTGGTTTCGTGTCTTTAAATAGATATCATGCAGCGTGGATGAGATAATACATACATGTTTGTTATGAAAAGTCGGTATAAGGCTTCGTTTTTTACAAACATTTACATTTTAGACATCAATAAATGTCATTTTACGAGATCTGTTAAAGTAACAATAATTTATTTAGTTGTTTCAGATAAAAAAAGATTAAAACTGTCTAATGACTGTCAAATACCATCTAGATCTAGTCGGTAGGCTAATTTTGCTACATCTAACACCTGTTGTTGTTCAAAAGTTCGTCTTAGACGATACATTTAGTACATTTGCCCTTTTGCAACGTTGCATACGACCATTTTAGACTGGTATCCAGTTTGTTATACTTTCAATAGTGCGGTATTTTATTAAATCTGCTGCTAATCTAGACACACGGGGTTGATTTACGGCCATAACCACTAAACTATTTCACTTTATATGAAATATCTGTCGATCTTACCTTCATACAACCCCTGTTAATGTTAATTACCGTGACCATCGGCTAATATGCTTCTCTAGCGGGCAAAAAGGGGCATTATTGATGCAATGTAATACATTAACATGCGTGATGCGGCCAGTGAGTGTTATCTGCTCTTTTATCTGCAGCCTACAGCGTTATAATGACCACGCGCTAGATGATTAGCATACCACAGGGGGCATTGCCCGGTAGCCAGTTCAAATAAGAACAAACAGGAGAATTCGCGGGCAATGAAATAATCCAGATGCGTGTCATACATATTAACAAATATTTTTTCAGGTATGCGGAGATGGTGTTTTCTTTACGTATGTAGTGATGCGCGCACTGTTTTCTTTACGTATATAGTGACACGCGCACTGGTGTATTCTTTACTCATGTAGTAATGTTCGCACTGGTGTTTTCTTCACGCATGTTGTTATGCGCGCACTGGTTAAGCATAATAACTATACCGTACTAAGTGACATTTCGATTACATCATTCCAGCTATTACATAATTACCGAACGTCCGTGGTCTGTGTCTGAAATCGATGCATTCCTTACCCACCGGACTTGGTAGCGCAATCGTTAGAGCGTCGGCCCCAGATACGGATGGCCCCGGATTCGATCCCGAACGGCGACATACCAAAGTTGTTAAAAGTGGAAGCGGTATAGCTCCCTTGCTAACGCTCAAGCAAATATAAGGGTAGTTCCATGACTGGTTGGCCCGGTGTCAGGATAATGTGAATAGGTTTGATACTATGCCAGGTGTTCACGGCATGCTATACACAGTGAAGGCAGCACTATATCTGCTTCAAGTGAACACCGTTTCCAGATAGCTGAAATACTGTTGGTGGGACGATAAACCCAATAAACCAATAAACCAATTCCTAACCTGGAGCTGACGCTCATGTTGTATACTATTATGTACTTTGTGTCGATGAGAAATAATTATAAGTTTAAGTGAGAAAAGTTCCTTTTTGATCTTTTCTGCTCTGTCGACTATAATCCAAATGTAGAAAACTACACGAAAAAGGTGATCGTCTCATATTTATTCGACTGTTCTTGATAAGTTTGTTCCACATCGTTCTTGTATTCCTAATCAAATGGTTACACTTCTTTGGTTTGTTGTATAATGGGAATTTAATATCTAAATATTCGTTTGTTGTTCAAATTCGAGTGCAGATAATATTTATTTAAAGGATGGTAGTTTAACTCGCTATCTTATGATTGTGTATGAAGAAATGTATACCCTCCCTTTGAACTCACTCTAATTCTAATTTATCAGTAGGAGACAATAATTGACTGGTTTACATGTTCCATCCTCCACGTGTTGATATGAAGCGTCTATCAACTAACGTACTCCCTGTGATGTATGACATATGTTTCCCAACAAAGGCCAGATAAGATGGGTTTCTTGTAGAAGAAAAACAAATAATGTGATTGATAACAAACAGAAGCTGGGAAGAACATGTATGCCCCATCATCACATCCATTGATCGTTTAAACAGCTCACCGATATACGCGTATAAACAAACATAAAATACATTAAAGTAAAGATGTACACAAAATCCCAACTAAAATTTCGCAGCCTACAAAGATGTGTTTCATGTTTTTTTTTAGTTTATCGTTAATATAACAGACTTTTAATTATGATGCGACGTACATGTACCTTTTTGTGTATGTCACTACGTCATAAATACACAGGCGAAATACGCAATTTGTATGTTCGTAGACGATTAACGACCGAAGAAACTGTAATTATGAATAGATTCTACAAATTAATATTTTATTATATCGGTTCCCTATGAATATGATTCAGGGAAAACAAAATAATTACTGCTTAATAAATAAATGGCTGTGATTGTCGACCAAAAGAAACTGCAATTATGAAAAGATTATAAAAAAACTAATGTTATTGTATCGCTTCCATAGAAATAAAAATCAGTGAAAATAAAATAATTTCAGTTCTGCTTAATTAGTAAAGGTTTGAATTAATATTCAGTCTATTTGGTGCGTCAGGTTGGTGGTGGTGGTGGTGGTGGTGGTGGTGGTGGGTATCAATATATTTTCTTTTCTACTTAGCTGTTTATCTTATTCGTATATTCCACTTGATATGTTGTATACATAAGCATTATAATTAATACTTTTGAGACATATCGTAAATTGTGGATGTAATTTTAGTTTTAAAGTTCCGTTTTGTTGCTTGGTAATCATTATTATTTTATATATAACGTTTTATTCGTGTATCATTTGTGGTTGGAAGCAGGTTGGGCTTATACTAGCTACAAGAAGGAGCAATAATTGACTCACAGTTTTAGGCAAACTGTAGCCTATGAGAAGGAGAACTAGTATGTTTTCTGCTCAAATACTCTACTTCTCCTAATTGGAGGCTATTAAATAAAAACATCCTTTAAACAGATATTTATGTATTGATAATTCGGACTATTGTGATCATGTATTTAGTATTGTTAACAGACTAAAACATAAATACTAAAACATAATTAATATTATTTATAACTGTAAAATGATATACTTCTGTTAATCACCTAGCGACTTCAGACTACCTACCAATGCTTAAGGCATTTTAAATCTGTTTAACAACAGCAAGGTTTACTGTTGTTTCGATGGTTTCTTATTAGGCAAGATGTACCCATGTTGAACAATATCTCGACTGTTGTTTAACAACAACAAGGTTTACTGTTGTTTCGATGGTTTCTTATTAGGCAAGATGTACCATGTTGAACAATATCTAGACTGTTGTTTAACAACAACAAGGTTTACTGTTATTTCGATGGTTTCTTATTAGGCAAGATGTACCCATGTTGAACAATATCTCGACTGTTGTTTAACAACAACAAGGTTTACTGTTGTTTCGATGGTTTCTTAATAGGCAATATGTACCCATGTTGAACAATATCTCGACTGTTGTTTAACAACAACAAGGTTTACTGTTGTTTCGATGGTTTCTTAATAGGCAAGATGTACCCATGTTGAACTATATCTCGACTGTTGTTTAACAGCAACAAGGTTTACTGTTGTTTCGATGGTTTCTTATTAGGCAACATGTACCCATGTTGAACAATATCTCGACTGTTGTTTAACAACAACAAGGTTTACTGTTGTTTCGATGGTTTCTTAATAGGCAAGATGTACCCATGTTGAACAATATCTCGACTGTTGTTTAACAACAATAAGGTTTACTGATGTTTCGATGGTTTCTTATTAGGCAAGATGTGCCCATGTTGAACAATATCTCGACTGTTGTTTAACAACAACAAGGTTTACTGTTGTTTCGATGGTTCCTTTTTAGGCAAGATGTACCCATGTTGAACAATATCTCGACTGTTGTTTAACAACAACAAGGTTTACTGTTGTTTCGATGGTTTCTTATTAGGCAAGATGTACCCATGTTGAACAATATCTCGACTGCTGTTTAACAACAACAAGGTTTACTGTTGTTTCGATGGTTTCTTATTAGGCAAGATGTACCATGTTGAACAATATCTCGACTGTTGTTTAACAACAACAAGGTTTACTGTTGTTTCGATGGTTTCTTATTAGGCAAGATGTACCCATGTTGAACAATATCTCGACTGTTGTTTAACAACAACAAGATTTACTGTTGTTTCGATGGTTCCTTTTTAGGCAAGATGTACCCATGTTGAACAATATCTCGACTGTTGTTTAATAACAACAAGGTTTACTGTTGTTTCGATGGTTCCCTTTTAGGCAAATTGTACCCATGTTGAACAATATCTCGACTGTTGTTTAACAACAACAAGGTTTACTGTTGTTTCGATGGTTCCTTTTTAGGCAAGATGTACCCATGTTGAACAATATCTCGACTGTTGTTTAACAACAGCAAGGTTTACTGTTGTTTCGATGGTTTCTTATTAGGCAAGATGTACCCATGTTGAACAATATCTCGACTGTTGTTTAACAACAACAAGGTTAACTGTTGTTTCGATGGTTTCTTATTAGGCAAGATGTACCCATGTTGAACAATATCTCGACTGTTGTTTAACAACAACAAGGTTTACTGTTGTTTCGATGGTTCCTTTTTAGGCAAGATGTACCCATGTTGAACAATATATCGACTGTTGTTTAACAACAACAAGGTTTACTGTTGTTTCGATGGTTCCTTTTTAGGCAAGATGTACCCATGTTGAACAATATCTCGACTGCTGTTTAACAACAACAAGGTTTACTGTTGTTTCGATGGTTTCTTATTAGGCAACATGTACCCATGTTGAACAATATCTCGACTGTTGTTTAACAACAACAAGGTTTACTGTTGTTTCGATGGTTTCTTAATAGGCAAGATGTACCCATGTTGAACAATATCTCGACTGTTGTTTAACAACAATAAGGTTTACTGATGTTTCGATGGTTTCTTATTAGGCAAGATGTGCCCATGTTGAACAATATCTCGACTGTTGTTTAACAACAACAAGGTTTACTGTTGTTTCGATGGTTCCTTTTTAGGCAAGATGTACCCATGTTGAACAATATCTCGACTGTTGTTTAACAACAACAAGGTTTACTGTTGTTTCGATGGTTTCTTATTAGGCAAGATGTACCCATGTTGAACAATATCTCGACTGCTGTTTAACAACAACAAGGTTTACTGTTGTTTCGATGGTTTCTTATTAGGCAAGATGTACCATGTTGAACAATATCTCGACTGTTGTTTAACAACAACAAGGTTTACTGTTGTTTCGATGGTTTCTTATTAGGCAAGATGTACCCATGTTGAACAATATCTCGACTGTTGTTTAACAACAACAAGATTTACTGTTGTTTCGATGGTTCCTTTTTAGGCAAGATGTACCCATGTTGAACAATATCTCGACTGTTGTTTAATAACAACAAGGTTTACTGTTGTTTCGATGGTTCCCTTTTAGGCAAATTGTACCCATGTTGAACAATATCTCGACTGTTGTTTAACAACAACAAGGTTTACTGTTGTTTCGATGGTTCCTTTTTAGGCAAGATGTACCCATGTTGAACAATATCTCGACTGTTGTTTAACAACAGCAAGGTTTACTGTTGTTTCGATGGTTTCTTATTAGGCAAGATGTACCCATGTTGAACAATATCTCGACTGTTGTTTAACAACAACAAGGTTAACTGTTGTTTCGATGGTTTCTTATTAGGCAAGATGTACCCATGTTGAACAATATCTCGACTGTTGTTTAACAACAACAAGGTTTACTGTTGTTTCGATGGTTCCTTTTTAGGCAAGATGTACCCATGTTGAACAATATCTCGACTGTTGTTTAACAACAACAAGGTTTACTGTTGTTTCGATGGTTCCTTTATAGGCAAGATGTACCCATGTTGAACAATATCTCGACTGCTGTTTAACAACAACAAGGTTTACTGTTGTTTCGATGGTTTCTTAATAGGCAAGATGTACCCATGTTGAACAATATCTCGACTGTTGTTTAACAACAACAAGGTTTACTGTTGTTTCGATTGTTTCTTATTAGGCAAGATGTACCATGTTGAACAATATCTCGACTGCTGTTTAACAACAACAAGGTTTACTGTTGTTTCGATGGTTTCTTAATAGGCAAGATGTACCATGTTGAACAATATCTCGATTGTCGTTTAACAACAACAAGGTTTACTAGTGTTTCGATCGTTCCTTTTTAGGCAAGATGTACCCATGTTGAACAATATCTCGACTGCTGTTTAACAACAACAAGGTTTACTGTTGTTTCGATGGTTTCTTAATAGGCAAGATGTACCCATGTTGAACAATATCTCGACTGTTGTTTAACAACAACAAGGTTTACTGTTGTTTCGATTGTTTCTTATTAGGCAAGATGTACCATGTTGAACAATATCTCGACTGCTGTTTAACAACAACAAGGTTTACTGTTGTTTCGATGGTTTCTTAATAGGCAAGATGTACCCATGTTGAACAATATCTCGACTGCTGTTTAACAACAACAAGGTTTACTGTTGTTTATATGGTTTCTTATTAGGCAACATGTACCCATGTTGAACAATATCTCGACTGTTGTTTAACAACAACAAGGTTTACTGTTGTTTCGATGGTTTCTTATTAGGCAAGATGTACCCATGTTGAACAATATCTCGACTGTTGTTTAACAACAACAAGGTTTACTGTTGTTTCGATGGTTCCTTTTTAGGCAAGATGTACCCATGTTGAACAATATCTCGACTGTTGTTTAACAACAACAAGGTTTACTGTTGTTTCGATGGTTTCTTATTAGGCAAGATGTACCCATGTTGAACAATATCTCGACTGTTGTTTAACAACAACAAGGTTTACTGTTGTTTCGATGGTTTCTTATTAGGCAAGATGTACCCATGTTGAACAATATCTCGACTGTTGTTTAACAACAACAAGGTTTACTGTTGTTTCGATGGTTCCTTTTTAGGCAAGATGTACCCATGTTGAACAATATCTCGACTGTTGTTTAACAACAACAAGGTTTACTGTTGTTTCGATGGTTTCTTATTAGGCAAGATGTACCATGTTGAACAATATCTCGACTGCTGTTTATCAACAACAAGGTTTACTGTTGTTTCGATGGTTTCTTTTGAGGCAAGATGTACTCATGTTGAACAATATCTCGACTGCTGTTAAACAACAACAAGGTTTACTGTTGTTTCGATGGTTTCTTAATAGGCAAGATGTACCCATGTTGAACAATATCTCGACGGTTGTTTAACAACAACAAGGTTTACTGTTGTTTCGATTGTTTCTTATTAGGCAAGATGTACCATGTTGAACAATATCTCGACTGCTGTTTAACAACAACAAGGTTTACTGTTGTTTCGATGGTTTCTTAATAGGCAAGATGTACCCATGTTGAACAATATCTCGACTGCTGTTTAACAACAACAAGGTTTACTGTTGTTTATATGGTTTCTTATTAGGCAACATGTACCCATGTTGAACAATATCTCGACTGTTGTTTAACAACAACAAGGTTTACTGTTGTTTCGATGGTTCCTTTTTAGGCAAGATGTACCCATGTTGAACAATATCTCGACTGTTGTTTAACAACAACAAGGTTTACTGTTGTTTCGATGGTTTCTTATTAGGCAAGATGTACCCATGTTGAACAATATCTCGACTGTTGTTTAACAACAACAAGGTTTACTGTTGTTTTGATGGTTTCTTATTAGGCAAGATGTACCATGTTGAACAATATCTCGACTGTTGTTTAACAGCAACAAGGTTTACTGTTGTTTTGATGGTTTCTTATTAGGCAAGATGTACCATGTTGAACAATATCTCGACTGTTGTTTAACAACAACAAGGTTTACTGTTGTTTCGATGGTTTCTTTTTAGGCAAGATGTACCCATGTTGAACAATATCTCGACTGTTGTTTAACAACAACAAGGTTTACTGTTGTTTCGATTGTTTCTTATTAGGCAAGATGTACCATGTTGAACAATATCTCGACTGCTGTTTAACAACAACAAGGTTTACTGTTGTTTCGGTGGTTTCTTAATAGGCAAGATGTACCATGTTGAACAATATCTCGACTGTTGTTTAACAACAACAACAAGGTTTACTGTTGTTTCGATGGTTTCTTATTAGGCAACATGTATCCATGTTGAACAATATCTCGACTGTTGTTTAACAACAACAAGGTTTACTGTTGTTTCGATGGTTTCTTATTAGGCAAGATGTACCCATGTTGAACAATATCTCGACTGTTGTTTAACAACAACAAAGTTTACTGTTGTTTCGATGGTTTCTTATTAGGCAAGATGTACCCATGTTGAACAATATCTCGACAGTTGTTTAACAACAACAAGGTTTACTGTTGTTTCGATGGTTTCTTATTAGGCAAGATGTACCCATGTTGAACAATATCTCGACTGTTGTTTAACAACAACAAAGTTTACTGTTGTTTCGATGGTTTCTTATTAGGCAAGATGTACCCATGTTGAACAATATCTCGACAGTTGTTTAACAACAACAAGGTTTACTGTTGTTTCGATGGTTTCTTATTAGGCAAGATGTACCCATGTTGAACAATATCTCGACAGTTGTTTAACAACAACAAGGTTTACTGTTGTTTCGATGGTTTCTTATTAGGCAAGATGTACCCGTGTTGAACAATATCTCGACAGTTGTTTAACAACAACAAGGTTTACTGTTGTTTCGATGGTTTCTTATTAGGCAAGATGTACCCATGTTGAACAATATCTCGACTGTTGTTTAACAACAACAAAGTTTACTGTTGTTTCGATGGTTTTTTATTGGGCAAGATGTACCCGTGTTGAACAATATCTCGACAGCTGTTTAACAACAACAAGGTTTACTGTTGTTTCGATGGTTTCTTATTAGGCAAGATGTACCCATGTTGAACAATATCTCGACTGTTGTTTAACAACATCAAAGTTTACTGTTGTTTCGATGGTTTCTTATTAGGCAAGATGTACCCATGTTGAACAATATCTCGACAGTTGTTTAACAACAACAAGGTTTACTGTTGTTTCGATGGTTTCTTATTAGGCAAGATGTACCCATGTTGAACAATATCTCGACAGTTGTTTAACAACAACAAGGTTTACTGTTGTTTCGATGGTTTCTTATTAGGCAAGATGTACCCGTGTTGAACAATATCTCGACAGTTGTTTAACAACAACAAGGTTTACTGTTGTTTCGGTGGTTTCTTAATAGGCAAGATGTACCATGTTGAACAATATCTCGACTGTTGTTTAACAACAACAACAAGGTTTACTGTTGTTTCGATGGTTTCTTATTAGGCAACATGTATCCATGTTGAACAATATCTCGACTGTTGTTTAACAACAACAAGGTTTACTGTTGTTTCGATGGTTTCTTATTAGGCAAGATGTACCCATGTTGAACAATATCTCGACTGTTGTTTAACAACAACAAAGTTTACTGTTGTTTCGATGGTTTCTTATTAGGCAAGATGTACCCATGTTGAACAATATCTCGACAGTTGTTTAACAACAACAAGGTTTACTGTTGTTTCGATGGTTTCTTATTAGGCAAGATGTACCCATGTTGAACAATATCTCGACTGTTGTTTAACAACAACAAGGTTTACTGTTGTTTCGATGGTTTCTTATTAGGCAAGATGTACCCATGTTGAACAATATCTCGACAGTTGTTTAACAACAACAAGGTTTACTGTTGTTTCGATGGTTTCTTATTAGGCAAGATGTACCCATGTTGAACAATATCTCGACAGTTGTTTAACAACAACAAGGTTTACTGTTGTTTCGATGGTTTCTTATTAGGCAAGATGTGCCCATGTTGAACAATATCTCGACTGTTGTTTAACAACAACAAGGTTTACTGTTGTTTCGATGGTTTCTTATTAGGCAAGATGTACCCATGTTGAACAATATCTCGACTGTTGTTTAACAACAACAAGGTTTACTGTTGTTTCGATGGTTTCTTATTAGGCAAGATGTGCCTATGTTGAACAATATCTCGACTGTTGTTTAACAACAACAAGGTTTACTGTTGTTTCGATGGTTTCTTATTAGGCAAGATGTGCCCATGTTGAACAATATCTCGACTGTTGTTTAACAACAACAAGGTTTACTGTTGTTTCGATGGTTTCTTATTAGGCAAGATGTGCCCATGTTGAACAATATCTCGACTGTTGTTTAACAACAACAAGGTTTACTGTTGTTTCGATGGTTTCTTATTAGGCAAGATGTGCCCATGTTGAACAATATCTCGACTGTTGTTTAACAACAACAAGGTTTACTGTTGTTTCGATGGTTTCTTATTAGGCAAGATGTGCCCATGTTGAACAATATCTCGACTGTTGTTTAACAACAACAAGGTTTACTGTTGTTTCGATGGTTTCTTATTAGGCAAGATGTGCCCATGTTGAACAATATCTCGACTGTTGTTTAACAACAGCAAGGTTTACTGTTGTTTCGATGGTTTCTTATTAGGCAAGATGTACCCATGTTGAACAATATCTCGACTGTTGTTTAACAACAACAAAGTTTACTGTTGTTTCGATGGTTTCTTATTAGGCAAGATGTACCCATGTTGAACAATATCTCGACAGTTGTTTAACAACAACAAGGTTTACTGTTGTTTCGATGGTTTCTTATTAGGCAAGATGTACCCATGTTGAACAATATCTCGACTGTTGTTTAACAACAACAAAGTTTACTGTTGTTTCGATGGTTTCTTATTAGGCAAGATGTACCCATGTTGAACAATATCTCGACAGTTGTTTAACAACAACAAGGTTTACTGTTGTTTCGATGGTTTCTTATTAGGCAAGATGTGCCCATGTTGAACAATATCTCGACTGTTGTTTAACAACAACAAGGTTTACTGTTGTTTCGATGGTTTCTTATTAGGCAAGATGTACCCATGTTGAACAATATCTCGACTGTTGTTTAACAACAACAAGGTTTACTGTTGTTTCGATGGTTTCTTATTAGGCAAGATGTGCCCATGTTGAACAATATCTCGACTGTTGTTTAACAACAACAAGGTTTACTGTTGTTTCGATGGTTTCTTATTAGGCAAGATGTGCCCATGTTGAACAATATCTCGACTGTTGTTTAACAACAACAAGGTTTACTGTTGTTTCGATGGTTTCTTATTAGGCAAGATGTGCCCATGTTGAACAATATCTCGACTGTTGTTTAACAACAACAAGGTTTACTGTTGTTTCGATGGTTTCTTATTAGGCAAGATGTGCCCATGTTGAACAATATCTCGACTGTTGTTTAACAACAACAAGGTTTACTGTTGTTTCGATGGTTTCTTATTAGGCAAGATGTACCCATGTTGAACAATATCTCGACTATTGTTTAACAACAACAAGGTTTACTGTTGTTTCGATGGTTTCTTATTAGGCAAGATGTACCCATGTTGAACAATATCTCGACTGTTGTTTAACAACAACAAGGTTTACTGATGTTTCGATGGTTCCTTATTAGGCAAGATGTACCCATGTTGAACAATATCTCGACTGTTGTTTAACAACAACAAGGTTTACTGATGTTTCGATGGTTCCTTATTAGGCAAGATGTACCCATGTTGAACAATATCTCGACTGCTGTTTAACAACAACAAGGTTTACTGATGTTTCGATGGTTCCTTATTAGGCAAGATGTACCCATGTTGAACAATATCTCGACTGTTGTTTAACAACAACAAGGTTTACTGATGTTTCGATGGTTCCTTATTAGGCAAGATGTACCCATGTTGAACAATATCTCGACTGTTGTTTAACAACAACAAGGTTTACTGTTGTTTCGATGGTTTCTTATTAGGCAAGATGTACCATGTTGAACAATATCACGACTGTTGTTTAACAACAACAAGGTTTACTGTTGTTTCGATGGTTTCTTATTAGGCAAGATGTACCCATGTTGAACAATATCTCGACTGTTGTTTAACAACAACAAGGTTTACTGTTGTTTCGATGGTTTCTTATTAGGCAAGATGTACCCATGTTGAACAATATCTCGACTGTTGTTTAACAACAACAAGGTTTACTGTTGTTTCGATGGTTCCTTATTAGGCAAGATGTACCCATGTTGAACAATATCTCGACTGTTGTTTAACAACAACAAGGTTTACTGTTGTTTCGATGGTTTCTTATTAGGCAAGATGTACCATGTTGAACAATATCACGACTGTTGTTTAACAACAACAAGGTTTACTGTTGTTTCGATGGTTTCTTATTAGGCAAGATGTACCCATGTTGAACAATAGCTCGACTGTTGTTTAACAACAACAAGGTTAACTGTTGTTTCGATGGTTTCTTATTAGGCAAGATGTGCCCATGTTGAACAATATCTCGACTGTTGTTTAACAACAACAAGGTTTACTGTTGTTTCGATGGTTTCTTATTAGGCAAGATGTGCACATGTTGAACAATATCTCGACTGTTGTTTAACAATAACAAGGTTTACTGTTGTTTCGTTGGTTTCTTATTAGGCAAGACGTACCCATGTTGAACAATATCTCGACTATTGTTTAACAATAACAAGGTTTACTGTTGTTTCGATGGTTTCTTATTAGGCAAGATGTACCCATGTTGAACTATATCTCGACTATTGTTTAACAACAACAAGGTTTACTGTTGTTTCGATGGTTTCTTATTGGCAAGATGTGCCCATGTTGAACAATATCTCGACTGTTGTTTAACAACAACAAGGTTTACTGTTGTTTCGATGGTTTCTTATTAGGCAAGATGTGCCCATGTTGAACAATATCTCGACTGTTGTTTAACAACAACAAGGTTTACTGTTGTTTCAATGGTTTCTTATTAGGCAAGATGTACCCATGTTGAACAATATCTCGACTGTTGTTTAACAACAACAAGGCTTACTGTTGTTTCGATGTTTTCTTATTAAGCAAGATGTACCCATGTTGAACAATATCTCGACGGCGACCTTCGATGCTTCGCATAAACTGTTTCTTGTATTCTTATGAAAACACAAAAGTCAGTGCAACATAAAGCAGTTTAAAAAAGTTGTCGCTATCAATTAGCCTAAAGGCATTACTACTTTGCATCGATGTAACACATGGTCCTATTAGATCTTTATGTCATGTCTTCTGCTAGTGTTATTCAGGCACAAGAATATTATTTGGACAACTTAGCGGACATTTAACATAGGAGTTTTAATCCTGTTTCAATACATTAAATATGTAAAGGTATCTTACTGAAGTATAAAAGTTACTGAGTAGTATTAATGCTTTCTCCAGACTCATTCAAATTCATATCGGTTCCAAGCTCGGTCGGTGTTAAGGACCTTGCAATAACGGCTCTGAAGATAATAAAAGTCTATGAAGGTTACTTTGTATTGTAAATATATTCACGGTACTGTATAACGTATGGGGTTCTATCTTAAATTTAGCTGTTTTTCTATAAAACCTGCTTTATAAACGTACTCATTTTTATTTATATGAGAACATTTAATTAAATAAGTACCCTTATTAAATGTTAATTCTTAATCGACCCTTTTCCGAAAACATTTCTTTTTTATCATTTCCTGCTCCCATATGTAACAAATCTTTGATTTAAACACATTACAGTACCGGAAATATGGGCAACTTTTTTAATAATATGAGTTAAAATTCGTTGTTTTTATCGATAAAGTAGAATAATTATTGGTTATACTACAGTGAATCAGGCAAGATTGGGTTTATTTATATTTCAGGCCTAAGTACTTTAATGACTTGTCGCTGTAGAAAAATAAAACAGTTCTCTCCTTTGTTCTTTCCTTTGGAAAGTTTCCTGCAAAACCAGTACTTTGTAAATCGAAGGCAAAATGTTGTAATTTTTTAGTACAACTTATTTTTAGCTAATATATAATTTCGGAGATGAAGGGCAATTATTTGCACTGTAAATTGAAAAAGCAAACAAAAGTCCGTTCGATCTATACTCACATTTTACAAAAATCCATTCATATAGCCACATAAAATATGCGCAGCAAATTTGATAACATGCTCTCCGCAAAGGTGTTGCAAATAAAACATATACATTGACCATAATTGTACCGGTACTATGAATAAAGGTTAATTAATATAAAACATTCCGTATATTTCCTTTACTTCCTTTTTATCATATTTAAACCGATTTGTATTTAAATGATTTTACGATATACTTCAACGGTGATTTTAAAGAATCCGTGCTATATGCCTTTGCTAACTTAGATTCAAGACTTTCTGTAGTATGTACAATAAATTCACTTTTCCCTAGCTTATGCTATTCAGACATGTATACATCGCAACCACAATTTGATTTGGACTCGCAGTATCTTTTAATCCATCACATTTTGACAGATTTAAATAAATTATTCTTGAATTGAGACGGTTAAAATGCGACCTTTAGAATGAGATGTGAAAGATGAAAAACATCGCAGAATGTTGCCGCCTGATTTTCTAAGTACATGAAGGGATTCTTTTGAGAGGTTATTCAATTTGCCCGTTTTAAGATGTACACATTGTGTTCACAGTTTGATTTGAGATTTTATCCTAAAATATTATCTGTTCTTTCCCATCTAAAACAGTGTTTGGATAATTCTTCAGATTCGAGATGGATTCATTTTTATCTTCATCGCCATGTTTTATGCTTTTAATTTTAGTTTAGGTCAGCTAGCCGCTACAATAATCCATACACAGATAAGGGCAGTCTGTTCGTGTATGGGTCTGTTCTTCGTGGGTGGAGCCTAAATGTAATAGCAAACGTCATAATAAATGAACGTATAAACAGCTCTTGGGCGACCTTTGCAACGATTGATCAAGACACAAAGAAGATTGCAATTTTTAAATGAAAAACGTAAACTCGTGTTTTCGTATCAAGGTCAAAGGAGACGGTTGTTTTTGTAAACTTTCGGCACCATACAAGTTCGTTTAAGTTATTTAACAACAGCCAAATCAAATTTCAAGAAATTAACCTTACCAGCCATCGGTTTATTCCATAGCTACC
Organism: Sinonovacula constricta; assembly: GCA_007844125.1. NCBI lineage: Eukaryota > Metazoa > Mollusca > Bivalvia > Cardiida > Solecurtidae > Sinonovacula > Sinonovacula constricta. The sequence goes on along the minus strand of CM017563.1, from coordinate 6,481,062 downwards.
GCACCATAAAACGTAAAATGGCTTAGAAATCACATAAACCTCAACTTATGTGTTTATTCACATAGATTTTCCTTTAATGTATGTCTTTTTACGTGTTTATTCAATATCTTGCTAAGCTAATGTATATTGAACATTACATACACATAGAGTTTCCTTTCTTGTATGTCTGTTTATGTGTTTATTCAATGTCTTGCAAAACTAAAGTATACTGAACATTACATACACATAGATTTTCCTTTCTTGTATGTCTATTTATGTATTTATTCAATGTCTTGCAAAGCTTACGGATACTGAACATTACATACACATAGAGTTTCCTTTCTTGTATGTCTGTTTATGTGTTTATTCAATGTCTTGCAAAACTAAAGTATACTGAACATTACATACACATAGATTTCCCTATCTTGTATGTCTGTTTACGTGTTTATTCAATATCTTGCTAAGCTAATATATATTGAACATTACATACACATAGAGTTTCCTTTCTTGTATGTCTATTTATGTATTTATTCAATGTCTTGCAAAGCTTACGGATACTGAACATTACATACACATAGAGTTTCCTTTCTTGTATGTCTGTTTATGTGTTTATTCAATGTCTTGCAAAACTAAAGTATACTGAACATTACATACACATAGATTTCCCTATCTTGTATGTCTGTTTATGTGTTTATTCAATATCTTGCTAAGCTAATGTATATTGAACATTACATACACATAGAGTTTCCTTTCTTGTATGTCTGTTTATGTGTTTATTCAATGTCTTGCAAAACTAAAGTATACTGAACATTACATACACATAGATTTTCCTTTCTTGTATGTCTGTTTATGTGTTTATTCAATGTCTTGCAAAACTAAAGTATACTGAACATTACATACACATAGAGTTTCCTTTCTTGTATGTCTGTTTATGTGTTTATTCAATATCTTGCAAAGCTTACGTATACTGAACATTACATACTCATAGAGTTTCCTTTCTTGTATGTCTGTTTATGTGTTTATTCAATGTCTTGCAAAGCTAAAGAATACTGAACATTTTATATACACAGAGAATTCCCTTTCTTGTATGTCACATATGTGTTTATTCAATATTTTGCTAAGCTAATGTATACTGAACATTATATACACATAGATTTCCCCCGACCTTTATGTCTACATGTATAAAAGTACCAGTCTGACATAATCACTTTCCGCTTTAGATTCATGTGCTTCAGTCAACAGATAGGAAACAATCGTTATCTTTCTATTCCCATTACTTTTTGACAAAACAATTTTCAAGAACATCTGTATGATTAATTATAATGGTACTGCTAAAAAGAAACATTGGTTGGACGCAGAGATAATCCCTGTTTATCCGATAAGTGAGAAGAAATCATTTTATGGAGACATTGTCGTATTTTCATTTGAAAAAAAGAAAAACAAGAACAACAACCACTAAAACATGTTCTTCATAAAAGGCCGCTCATCAAAGATGCCGCATTACACGCTCTAACATAGTACAAGTACATGCACACTGAAATAAGAAATGCAAACGACACAGTGGAATCGGAAGAGTAAAATTAAAGAAAAAATTAAATCGAAAATGTTTGTACTTTTATTTACATCGGATACATATCTTGATTATAAACATTGAAAAACCAGAAAAGCTGAGATTTCCCTTATGATGTATACCAGCGAGTTAAAACGTAAGTGAATTATAACTTGATTGCAAAGGGAGTGACTATAAAATAATGATTGTTTGAGAGATAAGGGATTGTTTAATGTGACAATGACCCATCATAGGTTGTCAGAATGACAGAATGTAATAAATAGGAGTTGCCAGTTCTTCGTGCCATATAAAAGCCCATGTGTACATACGGAAAACAAGTTGCTTTTAAGTGCGGTTGAACTTTCATTGCCTGCATATGTCTTTTATTGTACATAGGAAAATAGGAAAAGTTCCTACAAGAATTGCCAAAGATATTTAAATCTGACCTACTTCTTCAAAAGGGCTACCAGAGTAAATATAAAAGTTAAAAAACAACAAAAACTCAGTGACGAGACATAGAAGGAAAAGTAAAAATAGGTAAATAAGAAAAGGTCCTATTAAAATTTTCACAGATATTTAAATTTTATCCACCAGCAGACAAAGGCAAACAAGGTAAATGCAAATGTGACAAAACACAGAGACGAGACATAACACACATAAAGAAAAACCATCAGTTACCGCCTTGGAACGGTCAATCGGCAAAAGGGCCACCTGGGTGCTTAAACCTGGTTTGTGGGGCGCTCCAACCTCGCACTTCCTGAAGGTTTTTCTAGCAAACAAACAGTGTAAATAACAACATCCCGTCAAAGTGAAACAACTAACAGTAAGCACCTGCATCGGGAGTTAAAACAGATACAATGAACTTATATACATACATAATAACAGTAAGAAAAAAAACAAATATGTACAGTATGTACAGTAGATAAATGCCTCGGCAACGTAAAAACAAAAAAACACCAAACGAGAGATCAGTTTGAAATAAAACAGCCCAAGCGCTGATATATTATAAGATATTATAGGAACAAATAAAACAGCCCATTCGCTGATATATTACATGTATAAGAACAAATAAAACATCCCAAGCGGTGATATATAACAAGATCAATTTAAATATGGCATATAATGCCATGACATCATGTTCCAAAAGTGTCAAAAGTGAAATGTGAAAAATACGAAAGAAAACATCGAAATTTAGAAAACAACCTACAAACAAAACAAAACGCAATATTGTTAAGAGCTAATAAGTTAGAAAAAAAATCAAAAAAAAAATCAAAAAAAAAATCAAAAAAAACAAACAAAAAAAAAACAAAATCAGTTAACACCTTGGAACAAACAGTCGACAAAAGGACCGACTGGGGTGCTTAAACCTGGTTTGTGGAGCGCTTCAACCTCGCACATTCTAACGGCTTTTGTATCAAACAAAGAGTGTAAATAAAATAACCCATCAAAGTGAGACAAATAACAGAAAGCACATGCATCGGAATTTAAAACGGATAAAAGTAACTTATATACAGACAACATAATAATTATTATAATAAACAAACTGTCCAAAAGAAGAATCCCATCTATTCCTCCTGAAATATTTAAGGTTTTGATGATATTTTACCCCGCCCCCATTAACATATAGAACACAAACATTAAATCTTGCAACTTTTATGAATTGAATGTCGTGAATGGGTTGAATATCGTGGGTTTTTCATGATATCTTTGTCATTAAAATAACAATATTAGACAGAAGATAAAAGTTGCCTTATTTCCTAATTTTTAGAAAAAATGAGTTAGTTACCAGGTTTCATTAAAAACAATAAAGTTACTTTATACATAGTTACATAAAAAGTTTAACAGTGTTTACTTTAATTAATGGATTTTAATTCTTGTTTTCCTAATAGACAACAAAGTTATCTTGTTTCCTTAAAAATAAAGAATTACTTGCCTGGTTTCCTTAACATGGTAAACTTCCTGGTGTTAGTTTCTTGGTTTCCTGAAAGGTAATTTAATTGGTTTCCTGGATTCCTAAAACAGAATCAATAAATGTTTTACTAGAATTTTGTAGGAATCAAAGGAATGTTCATTACGGACAGCTATTTTGCAAGAACCTACCCTCTGGCTTAAAAACTGGTCAAAAATAATGTGTGAATTATGTGATAAAGTCTGGATGCATTTTGTGAGTAATGACTTTTGGTTTGGCAGTTTTATATCCGAACATGCTCATTTTAATCGTTTTAATCATATTTTCATGCCAGGCCAAATTGACAGGATAAGAAAACGAGTTTGTTTTAATATTTATATGAACATTAAGATAAACGAGCTAGAAAAACAAACTAAACTGCATGTTAGTCGGTTGGATTGTTTTGGATTCATTGCTAGATCGTTGCGGACTAGTCATATTCAAACAGACATATATGTCATATATTTCAAATCTGGTAGGCATTCGGTACCGCGTCGGCTCCAGGTACGATCCCGGACCGCGACGTACCAAAGTCGTCAAAAATGGTAGTCGTAAATTCCTTGCTAACGCTTAAGCAAATATAAATTCCACGACTGATTCGCCCGGCGTCAGGATAATATGACTGGATGTGGTTTGTGGGTGTTCACGGCATGCTATGAAAGGTACAAGCAGCACTATATCTGCTTCAAGTGTACACCGTCTGCACCGTCACCGTCGTATACAGATAGTATAAGTGAAAAAATAGTACACATGTCATAATTTTGTTAAATTTCGCTCATCAAGATTCGACAGGCAAATGCTAAATATCCACCTATAGCTTTTAAATCGGTGTTGGTGGTTTGTCATTTAGAAGCAAATTTCAGACACCATCAAAACATTTTTATCGACTTAACTGCCCAAATAATTGCTGTTCTGTAACCTTTCTTTGCATTCAATTGTTGTCATTATAATTTGCATTGTTGTTAGTTTATATATGGGCGTTGTCTGTGTTGTGATTATGATGCAAAACTAAAGTATGAGTGGAATGATAATAAACAACACCATCTGACGTTTGGTAATGTAAAACATACCGATTTGAAACACAACTTTATGGTCTGACAAATGTAAACATTGCGCTGATTTACTTTTTGTTATCAAACACGCCGACTAAAAGGGGTTATTTGTGTTTGTATGTAATAAAATATATTATTGTCTAAAATTAGGATTATTTTCACACAAGTGCAACAGTACTGCAGTGTAAACCATATATACTGAATACATTGAATATGCCTTTCTCAATTACATTTCGTAACTGAAGTTGTAAACAAATAATTAAATACCATACTTCATATGGTCTACTTTGTTATTTTTTACGAAGAAGAGTATAGGTCAATGGAAAATTAATCCACATCAGTTCCGCTGCTGTTGTCGCAAGGCATATTATTGGGCATGTGCAAAAGACAAAAAATCAACCAAAATACCACGTCAACATTTAACGAGGTAATGACAGAAATGGGCGTTAAATCTGAATGTAATCAGAGGCACGCCCATGTTTGTCGATTATTTTCCATTTACATATATTTCTTTAAAGCTTTTTGTATAAGTGGGGTTGGGTGTTAACAGTGGGGCCTTGGGTTTGTGTCAGTGTCAGCGGTGTATGTGTCTCCATTTGTTGACACATTATAATGTACATGTAACATATGAAAACAACAATTATTTTTGTTCAGGTTTGCAATGGTGGCATACATTCTAACGAAACAACAACAACGGAAACAGAAGTGACAAAAGCAAAATATTAATATGATATATTAATATTGTAAATATTAAGATGGAATTTCCAAAAACTGAATAAGCATTCAAACTGTCAATACGCTTTTGGGTCTCCCAGCTTGCACACATGTAAAGACAACACATCTTTTATAGGACATCATGTTCACATGTAAGTAAATTACATGTGGCAATATTTTTTTCAATTGTTGTTCAACACAGCTTGCCTTGCAAAAAGATGTAAAATGTATCCTAGTCACTTTTTCCAACGTGCAAGATGTCCATCCACACAATAAATAACATTACGGTGGACAACGATAATTCGTATCGGGGCGTCAAACATTCCGGATTAAAGGTAGAACATTTTGTTTTACGAGTAACATTTGGCTAGTTTTAACATTTGACTAACCTTTTTGATTTACGTTTAATTTCGGATGATTTCTTATTTATTAATAAAACCACTTAGTTGTAAAAAAAGTTTTACAAGACTTAACATCTGTACCCATGGTTTCTACTGTCCATCATATTTTATTTATTTTATTAGAATCGTTCCGAACGTATTCGAGATATATATATATATATAAATCTCAATCGCATTGATGAAAGTTACCACTTTATCAAGAATCATAGCAAGGAATGAATTTTGTCTAGAAGGAAAAGACAAGGGTACCACCCTTTATCATTATCAATATAAATACATTACAGAAATTCTGTAAACCTGGATACAAGGATTAGGACAATATATGAAGTGATACATTAAATAGTCTCGCCATTGAAGCAGTCAGGGGCGTGCCTAGTTGACCTTTGAGTATACGCACTATTCCGGGGTGGGCGGGGGGGGGGGGGGGTCCTTAGAACGCCGTAGATACATTCTTGGGAGAAACTCTGTCACAGTACAACGAGCAGGAAGGGACAGAAATACGTCAGGTAGGAATGCAGAAGTATTTGTAGAATTTGGAAAAGGGTTAAAGAACTCTAATTTAAAAAATGAAACAGCTAACAACAAGTGCCAAACACAGGTTATGTATGATTTTTATTTGCTTTTTGACGTTTTTATTTTTTCAATTTTTGGAAACAACTGTACGCACGTGCGTAAGTGCGTAAGCCCAGGCACGCCCCTGGCAGTGGAAAATGGTAAATAGGGAGAATATTCATCAAGTGAAAAGTAATTCAAAGACAGTAAGTGACCAGTTAACATGCTTTTGTTATAGACAAACTGTATGACACCATGTTTAACATGTGATTTACACTAAAACTGTATCATATGATAAACAAGTATATATATATATACATTGTATTCTTTTGCATTGTAACTTATTGGTTTCTTAGAAATATAACAAGAAAAGTGCACCGTGATGAATGTTTTACTGACAAAACGGCCTAAAAACAGAAATTGGATATGTTTGATGTTATCATCTGTTACTGATAAGAGAATCATGCTCTTAACATCCATACTTACAGTGAAGCTTTTTGAAGTCTGTATTTTGTATAGCATAGAATTCTTTGTGCCATCCTCATATTCTTCTAAAATATTTTAAAATATGGAACACTTACAGCGCAAATGCATATTCATTTTGAATAATTTTGTTGTCAAGTTCCAGCATTTTGAATGCATCTCATTTTGACAGTGCAATATTTACTGATAGTAATAGTAAAAGGAGACCTGAAGATAAAATATACAGATTCGAAAGTTCGTGACGTACTGCTTGATGCTTAGTTGATTTGTTCTAAAACGAGGACCCTTAGGAATTTTTATTGAAATTGAGTTTTTATATCAAATTTTGACTGGGGGTTTTCTGAATACATTTTTTATTTGAAATTAGCTAAAATATTGTCAACATAACCACGACATCTCGAGCATAATAACGTCTTAATGTCACGTCGTAACGTCGGATTAAGCCGTTTGCTACGCCAACGTCTTTCGCGCAGGGTCACCATATGTTAAAAATAACGTTCGGGATAGATATAATATCGTTGATACATGCTTTTTTTTCTAAATAAATAAACGCGGCACTGAAGCCGAGTAGAAAGTAAGTACACAATACTGAACCCATTAAACCGTCATAAAGTCGATTGCAATCTAAGAATAAACATTAAAAATCAAACGTTGAAACGTTTTGTTGTTGTTGTTTTGCTTTTATTATTTTTATGTTTTGTTTTGTTTAAACGTACAATACATCGCAGACACGAATTAGGATCATCGACGTCCAGCTGTTTTGGTGGAGGAAGACCCCATACAAATGTCTGGGCAGAAGAACCACCGGTGCACCGCTGGTCAGCTGGAAGACCTTCCAACAATAAGTCCGTTGAAAAGGAATCGAACGCGCGAGGTGGGAGGCTAAGCTATCAGATGAGTTACAAAGAGGAGATACTGCCACAACGCCACGGGCACCGAGGTTCTTTGTTGTCGTTTCCTGAGAAACATGCATTTGTTGTTGTTGTTGCTGCTGCTGTTGTTATTGTTGTTTTTTCTTATTTTTATGGTTGACTATGCACATTTTTAGCAGATAATTAAACTTTTCGAATATCTATGTTTCCTTATGTAGTAATCTATAAACACTGAGATTTTAAAGCAAAATAATTCTTCATACTCAGAGGCACACAATCTCATTTGACAGTGTTTTTTATAACTGCTTAATAATTTTATTTTCTTAAAAGTTTCGCTTCATTGGTCCATAAAATGTTATTTAAAAGTCGACATACTAAATTGTTTTTATTTTATTCCCAAAGTAATGCAACACTGTATTTATACAAACTAAGATCGGCCGAAAATTGGACATTATAAACGATTCTATCTTGTCAAGGCGTTCAATTATCATTTTCTATATTATTGCTATTGATGTTAAATTATACAGCGAAACGGATCTTAATAATGTTACTGTGCGGATTTTGTACGTTTTGCACACAAATTACATATTAATTTGTAATTTAAAAATCCTTCTCACCCGATAACATCAGAAATGTTGCTACACGAAGATTATGTTGTTTAAGACAGCAAGTCATTGCGTTTAAAAACGAATGTATAATAAATATATATACGAGAATATGAATATGTATACCAGTATGTATTTGTATATACGTGTCTGTGCGCGCGTGTGCGTGCGTGCGTGTGTGTGTGCGTGTGTGTGTGCGTGGGTGTGTGCATGCGGGTGTGTGTGTGTGTGCGGGTGTGCGTGCGTGTGTGCGCGTGCGGGAATGAGTGTGTGTGTGTGAGTGTGTGCGTACGTGTTCGTGTGTGTGCGTGCGGTGTGTGTGTGTGTGTGGTGGTGAGTGTGTGCGCACGCGCGACCATGTGCGTGTGTGTAAACGACACCTTTTAGTATATATTTTTTGTTAAATCGCTTCGAATATACAAAAGGTGATGAGAGTCACTTGAAAATGTTATGGATTCCATGGTTCTGAATGTCGTTTGATTTTAGCTAATAGTCGTCTTTTAAAAAATAAATTAATCATATTTTTAATGTTTAGCTATCCACCTTTCTTAAGCAGATGATAATACGTTTTAAATCCCGGTACTCATAGGTATATGGAAGGGCGATTATAAATGTCTTAAAGCAAACTTGCATACAAAGAGTTCCTTTCAATAAAGTTCACCATTTGAATGCATGTATGTCATTTTTTATAATTTCATAATAATGTCGGTATCTTAAAGGTTTAGCATCATTGGCCCATAACGCGATATTTAAAAATTCAACGTACGTAGTTTGTTTCTTTTTACCCCTAAACTAAAATTTATGTTTTATTGTATTGTATCCCAAGATCTGTCGAAGATCGGAAAAATGCATTCGTGCAGTTTTGGCGACAATCGGCCTCGCGTGACTTCGTACCTAGAAAACATTCAACTTTATTTTGCATTATCGTCTTTTCTATCATCTTTGCAACTCGCTTAAAAGATGGTAGCCGACAGTTTGTGCCAAAGTTGTGTTGCTAAAACAACCAAATAAATTATGGTTACGTAAAGAGATCCCGCGAGAGGCTGTTTATTGATGTCCTACATATATGTTTATGTGAAAATTTAAGCATAACACTCCATTCGTCATTACAAACACGCATTCCCGATCTGAGCCGCATTCCCGATCTGAGCCGCATTCCCGATCTGAGATTCTCGATCTGAGCCGCATTCCCGATCTGAGCCGCATTCCCGATCTGAGATTCTCGATCTGAGCCGCATTCCCGATCTGAGCCGCATTCCCGATCTGAGCCGCGTTCCCGATCTGAGATTCTCGCTCTGAGCCGCCTTCCCGATCTGAGCCGCATTCCCGATCTGAGATTGTCGATCTGAGCCGCATTCCCGATCTGAGATTGTCGATCTGAGCCGCATTCCCGATCTGAGCCACATTCCCGATCTGAGATTCTCGATCTGAGCCGCATTCCCGATCTGAGATTCTCGATCTGAGCCGCATTCCCGATCTGAGCCGCATTCCCGATCTGAGCCACGCTGCACAGTTAGCTATTTTTAAACGGATAAAACCACGTGACCACTTACTTTGAGATATCATTATATCATCATCTAGATCATTCGCTCTGATGTCTATTTCTATATTTAGCAGAAATCCCTATCGTGCTTATTTACAGATTTGAAAATAATTAACATTTAGAGCGAATTATTTTACGATTTGAACTGTCTAGCAATTGAGGTAGTGGTCAGAATTGTTTTTGACACAGACTAATTATGAAGATTTCTCTTCCCCCTAAAGGGTAAAATATTGTTTCATGCATTTGCTATAAGCAAACTGTCGGATACCAGCTTCAAAGGTGCCCAATTTCATTGTTTTTGTCAGTAATTGACGTTTATGATGTACTTTACAGCGACCTTGTTTAAGTTTGTATGCGGTTTGCGCACGTTTTGTAGATTGCTAATGGATGATTTCTTTTACGTTTTAGTTTGGAAACAGAAAAAAAGCAATTCGTGTAATTTAACACCAAAATTGTTGCCACGCGGTATGTATTTAAGACACAAAAACGTCGAGTTCAATAATATGACTAAATGTAATGTATTCTTGATAATTACTATATATACAAGATTATTTGATATTATTTTGATAAAAATAATACACGCCATGACGAATACCCTCTGTATAATTTGAACAGTTGAACAAATATGCCCCACTCCACACCCCACCAACACATTTATCAAGGGTGGCAATAAACAAATAAATGCAATAAATGCAAAAATACTTCCTCCGCGTCGACCTCAAATAACTAGTATATTAGAATTCTGTTCATTAACACACTTGAAGTAGTAATTATATAATACCATGTAAAAAGTGCCGAAAAACCTATTGCAAAGTATTTTGACGTGATTTTGTTAAACTTTCCAAAAACAAAATCTGATGGCTGCATCGTAACTGTTACCAATGGCGGCTTTTTATTTCAAATTTTATTTTCTAAATATGTGTGTATTAAGCCTGAAATCATTACTTCATCACTGCCAACAAATGTGAACTCTGTTTAAGCAGTATAATAGGAGTTGTGATAAATACAAGGTCATACAGGGTCAATCCTTTGTCCTTCTGAAATCCAGCTGTCTCATAACTCTGGACAACAAAAAGGAAACAAGACGCTGTCATGCACGCAATTTTTGAGTGTTATTTAAAGTTTATTGTTTTTCGCTGTTTATCTAGATGCGTTGTTTGTTTGCGATCACCATTCAAAATCCAACTTACAGCGGGGAGTTTATTTAGTTCCTACTGGGTTGAGTTTAGTATTCTCTAAACCATCGATAATTCTTTCTAAAATAAAATTAAATATAGCAAGAAGTCCGATAAAATGTCCCTCTGACTCATCTAGCAGTCAGAACCTAAAACAAACATGTGCTGTATTTTGTACAAGGCAACATTTCAGGATCATTACGCTGGTTAAAGGCCACCTTAATTGTTGGGTTTGCTCTATTCTATAATATGTTTCGTCACAGTTTTGTTCCAACTTTAATAAATGATAGGCATGTTAATACGTTTATTTGTCGTGTGCCTTTACAAATTTAAATATTTGTTAAGATACTCTTGGGACTTATTCTCTTATTACTTATAAAACGCACAGAACGATAAAAATCGCCGAGAAGAGATGCCGCTTAAGTTTCAATATGTTTGTCTAGAGCCCTTTAATATCTTTCATTGATGGTATTGAAGTTTTTTGTCTTTGTTTTAAATAAAAACTTTTAAAATTTATTTTTACACTTTCACTTAAATTTTAGTCAAATTTCTCTTGAATTAAATTTCTCTTTGTTTGTTTTTCTTTTGCCCTAAGTGAGTAGTATTCCTTTGGATGGTTTTTGCCTGGTGGCGTAATGCAATATAAAGTATTAAGTAGTAAGCTCCTTAATGGTCAACAGAAATACATGTGTTTACTCCAATAAGAATATATGACAAAGTCCTATGAGCATTGCAACATATACCAAACTCCGAAAAGGCACAGAACAAAGGTATTTCAAATGCAAGCCAAGCGAAAAGTAAGAACCAATTTCGTGATGAGTCATTTAACGAAAAGAGCAAACCCGACAGTTACCGCCTTGGAACGGTCAGTCGGCGATATGGACAGACTGGGGTGCTTAAACCGGTTTTACAGAGCTCTAACCTCGCACTTCCTGACGAGATTCTCAAATGCAAGTAATGAAAAGAAAAACTATCTATGTGTATACAAAATGTAAAAAATAAAAAGCGAACTCATATGTACAAGATAAGGTCATTATAATAAATTAGTTTTTTCAATAATACGGGATCACGCCATTTTCTTAACTAAAACTGTTATTAAAATTTGCCCCACAAACTTTATGCATATTTGTTTACAGATGAAGTTTTAATTTGGGGTTTAGACTGCTTTAAATACAATTTCATAATCTGCTATATTTTTAAAAGTGTATGTAAACCCTAATACTTATAGTGCTTACATGTACCTACATGTACTTACATGTATTCTCTGTAGGATTGACTCTTTCTAAAATGTTAACAGTTTTGGATATTTTCACATAAGAAGTTGTTTCCAGAAACTAACCCACTTTTGTGTCGCTTTTAACAACCAGCCAGCGTGAAAACGTTCTACCGTCGAGAATGTTGCACATAGTCGTTGTCTCTTAATCCATCACACTTTGACAGTGCAATAGAATAAACAAGTGCTCGAGGAAAGGCTGCCGGGAGATAGAAAAGAAATATGAAACACAACGTGGAATGTGCCAACTATGTTTTTTTTTTATATGGAGAGTTTATTGAACAGTTCAAGTCAGTTTCTGTCTAGAAGTAAAAAACCCGAAATTAAGAAATAAAGCTTCTGCTTTTATTTTATTGAAAATTCACCGCATTGTCACATTCGTGGTTATATTCATGATGTCCAGCTGTTTTAAACGGATGAGACCAGCAGACACCTGGAGCGACATGAACGTCCTCGCTCCCACTGGGATTCGAGCTCACGTGGTCATGATTTAGGTTTATGAGAAATATGTCCTTTTATGAAATAGTTCTCTTTTTGTGTTTTATTTATGGTTCACATTGTGTTTTATTTATAGTAAAAACAACAAACAGTATATAACATTAAACATCGCGTAGTCACGTTGTTTTTATTGTTGTTGTTTTTTTTGTTTTTGTTTTTTTTTATTTTGTAAAATACAAGCTACGTTTGATCACAGTATTTCGAATATAAGATAGAAACAAGAAATTATTACCTAAAATGTATACAGACGAACCTGGCTTTTACATTTCTATGCTGCATATTTTTCAAATATGATCTTACCTGATACAAACAAATTTACACATTTTCTGTAGTATCAAATATTTGACAGAAATTAAACATTTGTCTTGATAAAACATGTACTCACATTGAGACAACCATCATTATTTTGTTGTGAAAAATAACGTCATAAGGTAGTGCTTATATTTTAGGCGAACCGGCATTGTTTGAACAATCATAAGTAACGCTAGTTGTAAGTAAAACCCCTCTTCATATAGCTGCAACTTTCCCTTGTTATGTGGTATTTCCTGACTCGACGCCATTTTCTTAGAAAATTGTGATAAGCATGGAAATCATACATCTAAGCTCATATGTACACATATGTATATTTTATAGAATATCAAAACGGGCAGAACAGGAAATAAATTAGAGACCAGATAAAAGTAATAAATTATGTATATTTAATTTCTAACCATACTGATATGTCGATGGTGGAAGCGATCTCAGCGGGAGCTGGTTTACCTGAAGCTACGTTATTTTCAATATTTTACTTGGCTAAGGCCCTTAATCACCAGCCATTCTTAAGTAAGAATTGATCAAGACATGGATTTCAATCCACAGTATATTTAAAAGGTATTTAGCTACATGTCTGTATTTTTATTGACTCATTAACTTTGCTACATAGAGCTTAAACTCACATGAAACTTCATTAATAAGCTTTTTTTTGTCGATATGAAAATTGTGACTTGGGTATAAGTCATGACTTAGGCTTAAGAATGGTTGGCGAATACGGACCTAAATCAGGTAAAGAGCGAATATGAACGCACGTGAATCATCAAAGCTTTATCACTAAGTTGGTTGGAGTTTTGTAAACATTTTAATCTGATCATGAATCAAAAAATCTTACCCCTCTCCTTCGTAAGAGAAATACAAACCCACCCGAGATCTCTAATGAAAGTCAACTGATAAGCTTTTGTTGTTTTTGTTTACTTGTATTTCATCGGATGTCTAAGACATTAGGTCTTTAAGACAGATAAGCAGAAAATTCAATATCGGTGGAAGAGCGTGCGATTTCTTTTAATTTGTTGAGATCTGAAAGTAAGTGCCAATGAATGTTTTTGTGCAATACATCAAGTAAATGTACCGAGAGAGACATTATCATAACAGCCAGATAATATTTCTTAAAAGTGTTGTTATATACACAAAAAATATTTAAGTTGTTTCTGCACTTCAATTTATTACTTTCATAAATCAATAATGAAGGCGCACATTTTATAAGTTAAACTACACACACACACACACACACACACACACACACACACACACACGCACGCACGCACGCACGCACGCACGCACGCACACACACACACACACACAAACAATTCAAAAACGTGTACTTTGGAATAAAGTTGTAGAAAAATACGTGATAATTAAATTAAACAACAAATTTTAAACTTTAGAGTGTAAGTAATCTTTTTACTTGTCCAGACTTTGCAAAAAAAGATTTTGACCTATTCCATCCAAATGTTCAATATCCCTCGACCGTCGATGCTTTGGCTCCAACTCGAATTCCATAAATAAATTATATAGGCATTGTGTGCCATTCTTCCTCTTCCTTTAATGAGCTTTATTTCCTCTGGAGCATTATTGTTCTATCACCCCATTGTTACAACAATAATCTTGAGCCTCTTTCTTTTAGTAAACGTAAATTCATACCCCCGTCAGTTGATATTGAAAGCGAAATTACTTTTTTTTTTTTTGCATTTAACGTTTGTTGATAAACACCATGTGCTATCGGTTCTTATACTTTTTACACGAACATGATAATTCACTAAACTACTTCAGGGTTAAAACACGGAGTCAATTTGAAAACCTATTTAACAATCACGGTACCAGTAAAGCACATACCTACTGGTATTAAATATTGTAAATTCTATTTATATAAAATATATGTATATTATTGTTTGATTTGTATGTTAATACTTGATTTATTTTGCCAATATAACATTGATAATATATATGTTTTTCTTTAAAAAAGTATACATGTCCACATTCGTCATTGTTTGTACTATGTATTATACTATGTATTGCCACATGGGTCGAACGACCTTCTGGCTGAAATTCAATAAACTTTGAAACTTTGAAACTTTGAAAACATGAACTTGGTTTATTGGAAACCAAATTTAGCACCTTGTCAATTAAGATTAAGATTTAGAGCTTAATTGATTGATTGATATGCAGACGTACAAATATTTTTTGCCAGAATCTGCAAGCCACTACCATAAAACGATCAAATATATACCTGGTTTCTTTAAAGCCAACAAGCGATAATTCATTCAGATTTATTGCCGGACTGTAAAAGACTTCGGGTAACATTAGGAATTTCCTTTGCAAGAGGCTACGTACGTGCTTAAAACTTGCCCAAAGGGTGAATAGTGAGTTATGTTGAAGAGGCCAGAAGTAACACCAAATCTTGTGAAAAATATCTTTCTCGATGGCAGCTTTATGTATAAAAATGTTGGTTTTTACCATAGTTTCATGGAAACCAAGCCAGACCTTTACCGACATAAAGTCATACATTGTCATGATAAAGCAAACGAAACTTCCAGATCGGTTGAAATTTAGCCATTGGTCATCGATCGTCAATTCTTCCTTTAAAGGGCTTAGACATTACAGATATTTACAAAATATCCTGATAAGTAAAGAGTTGATTGCAGGAGATTTTTTACTACAAGGTTTGGTCTGATACATTTTTTCTGACTAGAACACCACCGGAACAGCGCAATTCAAAACTAAAAGGTAGATAGTTTTTTTAAACAAACGGAGATGGCTCTTTTATTGATGTTGTGTGTGTTAATTTGTCTATCACGACATGACATTTTCACCATGTGTTAATTTGTCTATCACGACATGACATTTTCACCATATATTAACAGGATCACATTCACTTTGTGAAAACTGTATACCTGAGTGAAAACAGAAAGGTCAGGTCATACATAATTGATCGGGGGATAAAGTGGGGACGTTGTACCTTTTATACTTTCTTCTTAAATTTTCCTTGAATGTTATAACTGAATAAGCAGGTGTAAAGAGATATGCAAATGAGTCTTCAATGCTTTAGAAATGTAAACGTTTTACCATTTTTAGTGCTCTCTTAACGACCATACTGACATAAGGAAATGCGTAAAGACTGTGTCCTTATTGAAGATGACATATGTTGAGCTTGCGTTGTTTGTGTTTATGTTTATTGAGTTAATCGTCCCACCAACAGTATTTCAGTTACCTGAAGACGTTATCCACTTGAAGCAGGTATAGTGTTGCCTTCACTGTGTATAGCATGCCGTGAACACCTGGCAAGATACCACACCCAGTCACAATATTCTGACTACCATTTTAACGACTTTGGTAAGTCGCAGCCCGGGATCGAACCCAGGGCCTCCCGTATCTGGAGCCGACGCTCTACCGGTTGCGCTACCAGGTCCGGTTCATTGCGGTGCTATATACGAGTAAAACACTATTTTGTATTCAACATCAAAAAGTTTGTTAGAAAGACATAAATTAGTTATGGATACAATAGCATAATGTATTAACTATGCAATTTCGACAACATTAACATCTATTCTTTGTTAAATTGTCTATTGGAAAAAGTCCATAAAAAGAATCAAACATACCCTTAAACATGTCTTAATAAAATTGTGTAAATAGAGCATTCATCAGGTGATGAATTGCTAACAGGGCATATAGTTATGAGGTTCATGTTTCTGTTATCAACGAGCTGAATAATTTTTAAATATCCCAAATAAAGACCCTATTTGAATAATTATATAGAACGTGTTTAATAAAAAATGTCCAAACTAATTATTTAATCATCCATAAAATGCTATTAATGCACACAATTTCACTATGAAAGTGCCAAGAAGCTTAATTGATGCCAATTATAAGATGTGTTCATGCTGCATGTCTGCAATTACTCAAAGAGAACATTGGCAGACGCTGCATGTTAAGAGCATCCGATGTTAATAGTGTTTCAAATTCAATTACAAACTTTAAAGACAGGGACCTGCCTAGGCGACCTTTGAGTATACGCACTATTCCGGGCGGAGGGGGGGGGGGGGGTTCAGGGGCATTCCCCCGCCCTCGGATTTGTTTTCCTTTGAACGCCGTAGATGCATTCTGGGGAGAAACTCTGTCACAGTACAACGAGCAGGAAGGGACAGAAATACGTCAGGTAGGATTGCAGAAGTATGTGTAGAATTTGGAAAAGGGTTAAAGAACTCTAATTTAAAAAATGAAACAGCTAACAACAAGTGCCAAACACAGGTTATGTACGATTTTAATTTGCTTTTTGACGTTTTTATTTTTTCCATTTTTGGAAGCAACTGTACGCACGTGCGTAAGTGCGTAAGCCCAGGCACACCCCTGGAAGACAGTATTAGAAATTACAGTAATGTTTTAAAAGTTTCTTGCTAAAACATGTAAATAAGAACACTAGTTTTCTTTAAGTATTGTGTAAGATACTCCTGTTTAATATTAAGAGACACGTATCATCACTGATATGATTGGCAAAATAAAAAATACTAAAATAAATACTTTTAGCATGCTTATTTTAAACATATAAGTGTACTCATTTATAATGTTGTAGCTATTTTGATTGAAACACACGTTATTACAGAAACGATGGTAGTTTGTGATATTTAAAAGAATCCAAACAGTACGTTAAACTCTCTCTCTCTCTCTCTCTCTCTCTCTACTTATTTGACCACGAGATTTACTCCTTTACAGAAACAATGTCTGTATACTTATATCACCAGATACAGCATAATGTTTTATCTTTCGCTATTGGATACGTGTGGTATGCTGTCTAAATGTACTTTTCAATAGCGTAAGATGGTGTCAGTAAGCTTTAAAACATAGAAATATATGAATTTATTCCTCTCTGATAATCTTTTTTGATAATATTTTTATCATTATATTTACTCTCTCTGTTTATTTAAAAACAAAACATGCATGAAGTGTGAGGTTGGAGCGCTCCACAAACCATGTTTAAGCATCACAGTCGGCCCTTTTGCCGACTGACCGTTCCAAGTAAATTCAAATCGAGCAACTGATTTATGTTGTCTCACCATTAGTTAATGATTAACATTGTCTTCCAATGGAGAAAAATATTCTCGGACACCTTCAAACACAATATTTATATCATAACATGCACGAATAAACAATGGTAAGAAGAGTGTAATATTTTAACGTAAATACCTACAATGTGTTCTATAAATATTATATGCATTACTGAAGTATTCCAATTTTCTTTACCCGTGTGCATGATTTGACCGTTGAGAAGGATGCTTGAGCATGTTTGCCTTTTTGTCTTCTTAGCCGAACCGCCCATGTAAAACCAGAATGCAGGCAACGTGCAGATATAATTCGTTATATCGGTTATCACTATTCTATGTGATCTAAAGATTAAGATTTATAAACTAAGATATGAAAGACCCTTGCAAGTTCTATCAAGAGATTCATGTTGTATTTTTAATGACACTGTGGCATTGAAATTCATTATTTGTACACACAACACACTTCTACATGTACCTACTGAAGACACAAGTGCATTTCCGCAGAGATGTGCTGACGTCTGGAACTTTTTTTATCCATAATGTGTTTGTTTGTTTTTTAGAGCACTATTGATTTCGACGTTAAAACTCTACCTAAGATAAAACAGATATATGAATATCCGCTCGAAATAGCGTCGCCAAGTTTTTAAGTACACGGATATATTACGTTTAGTTTTTGAGGTTGAATTCACATGCAGATATGATCGGAGAAGAAAATATTGTATAAAACTACTTTCACGTATATTTTAAATTTGAGTGATTTTTTATGTTGACAGACTGACACTGAAAGTGTATGCTTTTATGTGGCTACACATAGTTGTTTCACTGTTGCTGTTGTTGTTTTTTTGTTGTTTTGTTGGGGGTAGTTTTTGTGTGCAATTTCCATAAAAATCGTCTTATAATGACCAGATACAAGTTTATATTTTTTTATTCTGAAGAAATGAAGACAGCATTATTTATACCCAAATTTACAGTGAGAATTCAACAGTTTGAATCGAATAACCTCAGTAGTCTCTATACATTCAATATTTTCTTTAAATGTCTTCTTTTACACAAAGAAAGCGGTTAAATATCCACAGAGATGCGCAGATGATCCTTTTACTTATTTGACGGAGAAACATACGAGGTTTCTGATGTTGAAAAGGGTTATGTTAATCTATTACTGCGGCTTTCTTTTCAATGTATATATGAAGGGCTTATTCATTATTCTTTGAATTTTTATTTTAAGTGTCACACACTCAAAGATTTAATGAAATTTACTACTCTGGACTTGGAAGGGAATTGATTTGTCAAAAGTTATGAAAGTATCTCTGTTTTGTTTTCAATAGGAAAACATACGAATTATATGAGAAAGAGAATTTCTACTAGACAATGGCACATTCAAATTTATTATAAACAAACAAAAACATTTAGGCAAGTCATTTAACAAATAGAGACTAACAAACAGTTATCGCATTGAAACGGTTAAGAGATTATTGAAGATTTTCTTGAAAACAGTGCAATTTAAACTATACCATTAAATTGAGACAACTAACAGTAAGCGTAATTAACTGAACAAACCGTAAAAAAAAACTGCTGCGCTATTTGCCCATAATTATTCTTATAAAATGTCTTGCTTAAACATACTCAGGTGGAAAGACTTATGTCAGAAGTGCAGAGTACAGCGTAGATCTCGATCAGAGAGCGCCCAGTTGAAGTTGACTGATGCAGCGTATATCTCGATCAGAGAGCGCTCAGTTGAAGTTGACTGATGCAGCGTTGACCTCGACCAGAGAGCGCTCAGTTGAAGTTGACTGATGCAGCGTAGATCTCGATCAGAGAGCGTTCAGCTGATATTGACTGATGCAGCGTAGATCTCGATCAGAGAACGCTCAATTGAAGTTGACTGATGCAAAGTAGATCTCGATCAGAGAGCGCTCAGTTGAAGTTGACTGATGCAACTTAGATCCCGATCAGGTAGCGTTTAGTTGAAGTTGACTGATGCAACGTAGATCTCGATCAGAGAGCGCTCAGTTGTAGTAACTGGTCTGAAATTAAGCTTTGTGTCTATGTCTGAATAAATAATGCCCTAAAGATTAAGGATCAGTCTACAACGCACGATTACTCAAAATGAAAACAGCTTTGAAGAGTTCAGTGGGTTTGTGTAAGCATTTTTTATCTCAGCATGAGTCGAGACTTCCACCTATACACATCGATTAGGGAAATCTAAACCCATCCGAGATCTACATTAATGTAAACCAACTGATAAGCCCACGAAGTCTTTTTGGCATCAAATGCATCTGATGTCTTTGATACATGTACGAGATCCTTTAAATCAGTTTAGAATGAAATATGCAGGCTATGAGGCTATGGGAACGCTGGCGATGTTAGTATATTGAAATGTTTGAAATAGAAAATTGTATGCCAATTAACGGTTTTGTTAAATACATCAAGTAAATACATAGGGGTATAGAGTGTATGTTCAGGAGATGAATACTAGTGCAGTTTGAAGTATCTAAAAATATATACCAGGCAAGAAATGAAAAAAAAATGAAAGAAATATAAAACAAAACAAAACGCTGATAAACATTATCATATATATATATATATCAGTGGTTAAACAGTGGTTAATGGAGTCGCCAATTCGTGACTGTTTTAATACAAGTTTATAATTTTTTATTCTGAAGAAATTAATAAAATAACGTTTTAAAGCTGGCGATTATTTTCTAATATGCAAGATCTTTTTCATGATCATAAAACGATAATGATATATATTTTTTCCCATCATTTAAGTTTAAGATTGAAGTATAATTTAACCGAGTGTGTTCAGATATAAAACTGACACATGCGATTTATAAACAGCAACAGAGTTTCGTCTGGTTTTCAGCCAGATAACTAACCAATCATCTTTATTGCTAGTTTGAATGCAATTTTGTAATCTCTTGCAAATTTAAAAGTTGGACGTGTTGCATGGAACCTTGTGTATCTCCTGCAATAAATGCAGTTGAGTTATTGCTGACAGCTGTTTTTAACGAAACCAGGTAACTATTCTCATTTATTTTAATCCCGATCTCTCCATTTTGATGTCATACAGATTCGGGCAAAACACGATATGCATTTTATATTTGAATCCATTAAAACTTCAAGACGTAATTTTTATTGGACAAAGTGTAAACTGTCACTTTCAACACCCCAAACTTCTTACCTGTCACACTGAGTAAAACAAACTCACCTTTTGGACAGATTGTACACAGAATGACAAATGTAGCCGATAAAAGATTGTAAATACTTAAACGTGGTTAATGGTTCATTTTCATTATTATTCATGAGCTATTATTATATTTTAAAGTACAAGTAATTTAGAAATGTTTGACTGTAAACAAAAAGTATAGCGTCTTATATTCAAATTAACACATGGGTATATGATGATGATTCGTAATTAAAGTCAACTATCGGAATATAGTTTAAGTTATTTAGTGTCTTAACTTGGTCTTATAAAACTCATTGCACAATGTTGATTGGTCTTCAGATTTGTCTATGTTCATTTTATAATACATAAACAAACCATTGCTATTTTTGTATTTAACATGTAAGTGGTTCACAATATATAAACAAATATATATATATATATATATATATATATATATATATATATATATATATATATATATATATATATATATATATATATATATATATATATATATATATATATATATATATATATATATATATAATATTTATATTTGTTTATATATTGTGAACCACTTACATGTTAAATACAAAAATAGTTAAACATTTCTTAATTACTTCTACTTTAAAATATAATAATAGCTCATGAATAATAATGAAAATGAACCATTAACCACGTTTAAGTATTTACAATCTTTTATCGGCTACATTTGTCATTCTGTGTACAATCTGTCCAAAAGGTGAGTTTGTTTTACTCAGTGTGACAGGTAAGAAGTTTGGGGTGTTGAAAGTGACAGTTTACACTTTGTCCAATAAACATTACGTCTTGAAGTTTTAATGGATTCAAATATAAAATGCATATCGTGTTTTGCCCGAATCTGTATGGCATCATAATGGAGAGATCGGGATTAAAATAAATGAGAATAGTTACCTGGTTTCGTTAAAAACAGCTGTCAGCAATAACTCAACTGCATTTATTGCAGGAGATACACAAGGTTCCATGCAACACGTCCAACTTTTTAATGTGCAAGAGATTACAAAATTGCATTCAAACTAGCAATAAAGATGATTGGTTAGTTATCTGGCTGAAAGCAGACGAAACTCTGTTGCTGTTTATAAATCGCATGTGTCAGTTTTATATCTGAACACACTCGGATAAATCATACTTCAATCTAACACTTAAATGATTCGAAAAAATATATATCATTATCGTTTTATGAAGAAAAATCATGCGTATTATGAAATAATCGCCAGCATTAAAACGTTCTTAGCGACTTCTCAAATTGTTCTTAATCAGTTTTTTATTTTAAATTGTTATATATATATATATATATATATATATATATATATATATATATATATATATATATATATATATATATATATATATATATATATATATATATATATATATATATATAAATATATATAGACCGGCCGGGTCAAACCAAAGACTTTAAAGTTGGTAGTAATGGCTTCCCTCCTAACGCTCGGGGCTAAGGGGACAGCATTACGCCTGACTCGTCGGTGTTAGTATAATGGACCGGTCAGGTTCAGTCCCTGGGCACCTCACAAGTGCCCCTGTGCTATCATATGTTTCTCACAGCAGTTCTGTTTTGAAATCTATCTGAATAGAAAAATCGGGACACAGCAGTACACGTTGAAATCCTTCTCGTATAACCGCAGTGACTTTTACTCGAACCCAAAGTTGAGGAGCCGAGATTTAGAACAGTCACGAATTGGCGACTCAATTAACCACTGTTTAAGCACTGACTAACAAAATTTTAACATTTTATTTTTGATATAGTATATAAAATAAGTATTGGTGTGTTGTTGTTTTTTCAAGTTAAGAATAAGTTAGCCGGTCGTCATGTTCAAGCAAGACAGTTCATACCTAAATATCCTTTAACATTTAAAACATTTATTATATGTGAGGATATGTTCTTTAAAATCAGATATTGAAATTCTAACAAGATTTTATAGTAATACTGTGTCTATTACAGCGTGTATAAAAAGAGGGTAAACAGTTTCATTCGTTATAACTTTATTAGATATGTAGCTATATATGTGAAAAATACACCATTTTCATACATGTCTGCTCAAGTTTTGTATTACACAGCTGCTATTCAGCGTTTAACTACTATGTCTATGTTCGGTCAACTCAGTTCTGTTTATCATAGTACTTATTCATTGCAAAGTCTCACATAATCTCATAGCTAGTCTGCTCTCTTGTTTATTTCACCTGTCTTAAAGATGTAGGACGCCATGTAAGGGTTTTAAAACATGGTTCAAGCAACGACAGAGGAATAATAGTTCATGATAGCTTCTTTGTTTGTTCATTAAATTATATATACGTGATCCTTATACAAATGTCCGAATGAGACACGTTTATTCAACATTGTAGGGTTGTTTGAGGATAACGTAATTAATCGCTTAAGAAAATTCTTTCTACGAGCGTTTTGTTAATGGTAAGATTCATTGCAATCGTGATTCGGAAAAGTGAACAGGTGTAGTGGTGTAAATACTCGACGTGCTGCCACTTGGAAGATTAATTTCCAAATTCAGACCCTACATCTACGATTGCTGACGTCTGGTATTAAGTACATTCTAAACTTGAACAGTTATTATTCGTTGGCATTTTTGTTTTAGATGTGATATACAAAGTTGATGCATATTTGAAATATTTTAAAGTTTTCTTTGACTAAGTTGATCATAAACTAAACGTATTCTTTCTTGTTCATGGTTTTTTAGCTGTGGAACTGTACTCACAGGATGACTTTTAATGATGTTAAGATGACATTAGTAATAAAACTTTGTAACAGCGTAAACTAGATAAAAAATCAAATTCCACATATTAAACACACGGAAGGAGCTGCCATGTATTAAGTGAAATAATGATTTTGCTAACAGTACCATGCAATATAAAAAGTTGATGATTTGTGTATTGTTTACGCAGAAAAGTTGTTATAAAAAGTGTAAATACACATGTTCCATTTTTTGTTTTTTGTCAAAAGACATTCTGCTTTGTCGTTGCAACAGGAAAACAACCATGTCTTTGACGTACATGTGGTTGTCACTTGTCATATTTTTGTATTTATATAAAGCAGAGTTAACCAGAGTAAGTCCATTTTATTTCTGTATTTCTGGATTGAAGACTTGGCATCTGCTCTCATATATCAATGTAGACTGTCATTTTGTATTGAAACAATTAAATATAATTTTCTAAGGTCCCCATACAATGAGTTTCATATATTTACTAAACTAGGGGGAAAAAACGAAACTATATTTGTACATTGGATGGGGATATTTTCTTTAAAAATATTTAAGCGCACATTTAATGCGGATGTATAAAAACTAGAAAGAACATTTATAATTGTACTCGATGCTAATTTGTGCAAATATGTCATTGATATGACTGGATTTTAAACTCACCTCATTTACGTATTTGAATGTAAATTTGTTATTTTATCTTGTCCATGGTCGCCAGATTTTGAAACCATATAATAAATTCACAAAGATTCCGAAATGTTAACTGCAAATTCGGCAATTCACGATAAATGAGAAATTAATTGCGTGGCAATTTATATAAATAATCTCAATGGCAGCGCGTAATTTACTGAAATAATTAACAATTCAATCTTATAGAAAAGTCTCTACAGAGTTGTGATTCAGTGAGTACATAAATAATTTCAATCCATGAAAATGTAAAGCAGATGCACTCTGAAGAACTTGCAGGTTTACAGAACAACTTTTGCTGTAAATATGTAAAATATGCTTCAAATTCAGTGACAAAATGTAAAACATATAGACTATATTTTAACAGAACCCATTTCGAATAATACATTACCAATATCAAAGAAAAAATGTTAAACGGCTCACCGAAGTTCATGTATATGATAGGAAAATAAGAAAGTATCAGAATTAACACAGATGTTTTAATCAGAACTAACCCTAGACTAAGGCATATTGAGTAAAATGTTAAAGTGGCAAACACACAGAGACGAGACATAACACACAGAGACGAGACATAACACACAGAGACGAGACATAACACACCGAGACGAGACATAACACACAGAGACGAGACATAACACACAGAGACGAGACATAACACACAGAGACGAGACATAACACACAGAGACGAGACATAACACACAGAGACGAGACATAACACACAGAGACGAGACATAACACACAGAGATGAGACATAACACACCGAGACGAGACATAACACACAGAGATGAGACATAACACACCGAGACGAGACATAACACACCGAGATGAGACATAACACACCGAGACGAGACATAACACACCGAGACGAGACATAACACACAGAGACGAGACATAACACACAGAGACGAGACATAAACACACCGAGACGAGACATAACACACAGAGACGAGACATAACACACAGAGACGAGACATAACACACAGAGACGAGACATAACACACAGAGACGAGACATAACACACAGAGACGAGACATAACACACAGAGACGAGACATAACACACCGAGACGAGACATAACACACAGAGACGAGACATAACACACAGAGATGAGACATAACACACCGAGACGAGACATAACACACCGAGATGAGACATAACACACAGAGACGAGACATAACACACAGAGATGAGACATAACACACCGAGACGAGACATAACACACAGAGATGAGACATAACACACCGAGACGAGACATAACACACCGAGACGAGACATAACACACAGAGACGAGACATAACACACAGAGACGAGACATAACACACCGAGACGAGACATAACACACAGAGACGAGACATAACACACCGAGACGAGACATAACACACAGAGACGAGACATAACACACAGAGATGAGACATAACACACCGAGACGAGACATAACACACCGAGATGAGACATAACACACCGAGACGAGACATAACACACCGAGACGAGACATAACACACAGAGACGAGACATAACACACAGAGACGAGACATAACACACCGAGACGAGACATAACACACAGAGACGAGACATAACACACAGAGACGAGACATAACACACAGAGACGAGACATAACACACAGAGACGAGACATAACACACAGAGACGAGACATAACACACAGAGACGAGACATAACACACCGAGACGAGACATAACACACAGAGACGAGACATAACACACAGAGACGAGACATAACACACAGAGACGAGACATAACACACCGAGACGAGACATAACACACCGAGACGAGACATAACACACAGAGACGAGACATAACACACAAAAAGAAAACACAGCAGTTGGACGGCCAGTCGGCAAGGGGATCGACAGGGGTGCACATATCAACAATATAGATAGACAATTATTAGGAAAATATGTATTTTTGCAAATATTTATAAATAGAAGTACACGTACGTATTTCACCAAGTCATAAATAAACCGGTCTTTTGTATCTTAAAACGACGAGTTTCTATCGAAAACACTGCGAGGAATTGTTTCCATGGGATCCATAGACACCAAGAAGTTACTTACATACTCATATGGTTAAATGCGATTTAACAATTGCCTTATTAAGTTTATTTATCCAGTGAGTAAGTACTTTCTTTGAAGGACTAACTTTAATTCATTTGTTTGATAATCTTGTGTAACATTTGTTCAACTTAACCATGTCTTTGCGTCTGTTTAACTAATACTAAATTTGAATAATGTTTACCTTGACATGTCTTTATGTCATATTCGTTGGAAAATAAGTTTATTTTCAAATACCCATATGCATAAAATACAACTTAACTAAACTTAAAATATTTTATTTTATTGTTTCTTTGGTGTTGTTTTGTCTTTCAATTGTATATGTATGGATTTACCAAGTGATCAATGCATATTTCTTCTTTACTAAATATTTGTGTCTCTTTACTTAATTTTGAACAAACTTGCCTACGCAGACGAATTTACAAAAAATCTCGAATACAACGATCTTCTAAAATACTTTATACCAATTTAAAAATGTTAACATATTTTTAAAATATATAGAACATGAATAACTGTTGTTTAAATTTAAACAGGAACTTGCAAAACGATGGAAGCGTGCACTGTTTGAGTGAATCTTAACAATATGCACATCTTGTTTCCGCAAGAATATTATAAAAAATAGTATTTTATGTATATCATTTTTATAGTAACATTAATTTCAATATATTTAATCCATCATATTTTGACATGACTGTATTATTAAAATGAGACGACAAAGAATCGGCTTAAAGATAAAAAATGAATTGGGCAACACACCGCGGAATGTTGGCGCCTAATTTAACAGATGTTAAGCAGATCCTATTGAAGGGGTATTTAAACAGTCTGTTCCTAGATGCGAGAATTGTGTTCCGCAAAGTTCAAGGCTAATGTTTTGATTCGAGATTCAACCCTCTACGGATATATGTGCTGGGTAAAGAATTAATCCTGGATAAAGATTTCAGCCCCCTTTTTCCGCTTTTGGATATTTTTTTATGTTTTCTCAATGTATTGCACAATTGCATTAAATAGCATCAATTACGTTCAAACATATTTATAATGTATGAATGTATTTTTTGTTGATCATCTAACGTATTCTGTGAAAGTTATGCATTTCCAAATGTCTACAAAAATTTTGTCTGCACTAATAATAATAAGCCAAGTTTTAATAAATATTGCCAAACATCGGTATAGTTTTGTTTCATACTGACAGAAATATGCACGATATCTTATGCTTTTAACTTTTAACTTTAGCAATCAATATCAATTTCACAGGACTTACTCATCTACACCAGTTTCCAAGGAATCTTAAATCTACGTCATTTTCTTTCAGGACTCATAAATCTACGTCATTTTCTTTCAGGACTCATAAATCTACGTCATTTTCTTTCAGGACTCATAAATCTACGTCATTTTGTCAGGACTCATAAAAATACGTCATTCTTTCAGGACCTATTCGGAAAACATGTGACTGATTCAGGAGTCAGTAATCCATGTCCATCGCTCAGTATTTATTCATCCATGTTTATCACTCTGAAAATGTTAATCCATATCGATCTCCAAGGACTGATTGATTGACATAAATCTTTCAGGATTTATTAACCCACTTCAATCTCTCGGGACTTATTTATCCGTGGCAATCGACCACGACATATTAATCCACGTCAACAACCAGGACTTATTAATGGACGTCCATGTCTCAGAACTTATTTATCCACCTGGTCTGGTAAAGCAATCGGTAGAGCGTCGGCTCCAGGTATAGGACGCCCAGGGTTGGACATACCAAAGCCATTAAAATGGCAGTGGAATAGCTTTCATATAGCAAATATAAGGGTAGCCCCTCGACTGGTTGACCCGGTGTCAGGATAATGTGCCTGGGTTTGGTATCATGCCAGGTGTTCACTGCATGCTATATAAAGTGAAGACAGCACTATATCTGGTTCAAGTGGACACGGTCTCCAGATAACGGAAATACTTTTGGTGGGACGATAAACCCAGTAAACTAACAAATAAACTTATTTATCCATGTCAATCTCTGATGACGTTTTAATCCCCGTCAATCTCTAATGAGTTATTAATGTATGCCAATCTCTCAGGACTTATAAATTAGTGTTTCATAATGTAGTTGAAATTTAATATAAAATGCGAAAGGCTATTTTGTGGAATGTACCAGCTAAATGTACATGTATAACTTTATACAATAAAATCTTTATATAATTAGAAACAAGAAGGATGAAAATACGAGAAGTTCTTCGTTTTGACAAAAGTTCAACATTTATAAACCAGTAAACTATGGGCATATGTTTACCGCCACAATCTCTTATCTGTGCAGACTATCTAAATAAAAGTGCACATACATCTATGAAATTCATATTTTAAGACGTTAAGTTAAACTGTTAACAGCGAATAGAACTAAATCCCAACGCTAAAAGGCTGATGAATTAAAGAAGTTGACACTGAAATATTTTTTTACATTTAATGTGTATGACTACCACGTGTGATTATTTTGAAACAAACACAGTGATGGTAAGCCGATGAAAAACTGACCGTTATAACATAAATAGTGAAAACTGAAATCATTCTTGAATATTTTTTTCTTTAATGTTTCCTGTCATACCAACATCACTGTATCCCTTTCTTAAGGCATACTTGTAAACTGATGCCTCGATACTTTCCCTCACCGGTAGATAACTTTTCAAACATCAAAAGCTGACCTTTTATTAAAACTGTGCTGGTGGTTTTGTACTTCATGAAATACCGAGTTCGTAATAATTTGTTGGATCAAATTTCCTTTTTAAAAGTTGTATGCACCTGTATAAGGTACATCATATAGATTTAATTAAAGGACACAGTCGTGACATTTAGGCTCGTTATATTTTAATAATTTACGGCTTGTTGTGATAACTTTTTAGATATACAGAGATATGCAAATGTGTCTTAGGAAAGGTTACCTTATTACCCTTTGACAATTTAAGTGTCATTTTACAAGTCATGTGTATGGCCAACATGCCTTTATATGATGTTAGCAATGTATTTTAGATCAGGAGGAACTTTTTCATAAAATATTTCTTTATCGCTTTTATGTATCTAGATTTTTTGATAGCATAAGAGACTTTATCTTTATTGCCGAAGCATTTAGCCAAGGATACAAACAGTCCATAATGCGGTATTTTTGCTGTTTGGAGCGTCAGTTTCGGTAAGAGTTATAATTTAGAAGTCGCTTATTGAATTATTGCCGGGATCTTGTTATTTCACAGCATGACGATGATCGTACGATATATTACCAATAGTAGATTTTATACGGTGGCGTATATATGCCTCTACCGTAAAAATCTGTCTTATATGATATAATCATGGTTATTTTTAAAATCAATTTCAAAAACTCGTTAAAATTATCAATTTTGGCTAACACAACGATCAAAACGCGTCTCCGACTTTCCAGAGATCAGATCCTTCTAACGGGAGGGGGTTTGGGGAGAGAAGGACGCCTCCCCCATCCAAGGTCAACTGTATGTTGAAGTTTACAAGTTTCAACTTCCGGTCCATCATCGTTCGTTGGATAATTATGTCTTTTGTTGTGGTTTGAACCAAAATATTCATAACTGAGATCTTTAACCACAATAATTCCACACAACTACATTTGTAACATTTGGAGACCACCTGGCATTCTACCTTAGATCCGTCCCAGATAACATATATTAATCATCAACTGGAGGTCAGTAACTAAAATGCACAATGTATTAACATCGTCATGTATTGTTTGCTGAATATCGCTCCAACAAGATGTAATAGAGAACTGCAACTTTAGTAAACGTTTCTGGTAATGTTCGTAAAGGTATGACGACTTCTTGTTGTATCAGGTGAAAATAATAACACTATCCAGAGAAAATGTCGAGAGTGTAATTTTAACAAAACACGTGGTTGTTATGAAAACATAAACGTTTAACGTTAAAGACAGTTTTAAAACAGGTTCGTGCTCAATCGTATTTTACGACATGAATCAACATGTTTATGAACAATTCACATTGGCAAGTAGCAAAATAAAAAAATGAAAATACTAACACAAAAGAAATATAATAGATTCATAAAATTAATAAAGAAATAAAATTAACTATTACAAACTGCCAAAAAGTCACTGGCAACTTGTCTTAATTTATCTGCCTTCAATGTTTAATGAACAATTGATGAATATAGATAAAGATACTGCAAGAAATGATGCATGAGTCTCTTGTTTATCTGTTCAGTCTGTCATATATTGCTGCCAAAATATCTCATCATGTCAATCACGGAACTTGTTTGCTCTTGTGTTTATTTCATCTGCTTCGTGTCATGTATGTGTATTTAAAGCTGGTTCAATCTACGGAAAAGGCCTACGATACTTTATTTTTCTCGTTCGAACTACATATCTACCTAAATTTGACAAATTTATTGTTCTCTCATGATTACAGGCTTTATTATTATGGTACTAATATCGCTTTAACGAATAAGGGCCCGTATTCACCAACCATTCTCAAGCCTAAGTCCGGACTTAAGCCCAACTCACAATTTTCATACCATCGAAACTAAGCTTATTTGTGAGCTTTCAATGTGGTTCTATGCACAAAATAGCAAAGTTAAAGTGCAATGCCAAAATACAGACATGTAGCTAAAACATAATGAAGATATTGGATTGGACTGAAATCCATGACTTGAGTAATTATCAAGAGTAAAATAAAATTACTTAAGAATAGTTTATAAATACTGGCCTAGATCTTGTTTAACTGAGACTCCTACTTGGTATGAGATTTATAGCAATCATGATTCTAGATATCAAACAGGTGTCTTAATTACGAGAATAGGTGATGTGATGTAAATTCACGACGTCCGTAAAACAAACCAGAAAAAAGCCTACATCGACGATTGCAGATGCTGGTAATAAACTCAACACACACAACCTGAAAAAAATGTTTGCAAACAATGTATTCAAACAAGATTTGGTATGTTCATGGGATATATATTCATATGACGCTTACTAATTATGGTTTTAATAAATTATCAACTGCCCAAATATGGCTCATTCTTTACTCCTATGTCTCTAAGAATTACAAAGACATAAGTGTCATAGTCTCTTAATACTAATTTTATGCAGTATATTTACAGCAAATAGTGGTTAAAATAGTTTGCGGATTTTCTATCTTTGTTAACTTGATTTCCCGGTGTTGTGAAATAGATACATAAATAGTATTACGTCATTATACGTTTCCCGCGTTAACGTAATTTTACGCTAAATAAAGTCCAATTGTTTATGACGTCACTTTACTGTATATGTATTTAATAAATGCAGTTGCAAAAAAATAGACGTTAAGGGTTGGGAGGTTGGGGGTTTATATCCCGGCCGGGTCAAACCAAAGACTTTAAAATTGGTAGTAGTGGCTTCCCTCCTAACGCTCGGGGCTTAGGGGACAGCATTAAGCCTGACTCGTCGGTGTCAGTATAATGGACCAGCCGGGTTCAGTCCCTGGGCACCTCATAAGTGCCCCTGTGCTATAATGATAGAAATGTCGCTGCACAGTATCGGCAAAAATGCCGGCAAATCCCATCCCATCCCAAATAGACGTTAAGGATAAAGGTCCAACCTGGTGTTTAATCTTGTATTTTTTTAAACAAAAATTTTAAGACATTAAGAAACCCACTTTACGCTGCGGAACTTTACTGAGCCACCAACTTACCCTCCATATTGTAACATGCAGTTTAGACATTGGTTTCAATACTTCGTTTCAACCGATAATCAAATGCAAATTCCACATTGCTGAGTTTTCCTCGATTACATTTGTGACAGGGAGAACATTATTTTGTAATGAAAACAACTTAATACAAACTACCACATTTCACACAGAAACTGTTGGATAAACGAGTTATGTAATTTATTTGTGTTGTTGCTTTCGTCGGAAGGCATTCTACATGGTCGAAGTAACGGCTGAAGTGACAAACAAAATACCACGTCAACATCATAATAGCCGTGGCATTTTACAAAATGTGAAATGTATGTGAAATAGAACCGCGCTGGTGTTTCACAGTTTCTCATTTGTCCTAAAATATATTTTATCAAAAGCATGAATGATTGTTATTGTAGAATTGTAGATTGTTGATTCTTGCCCCATTGGTAACTCATTCCTCGTATTTCGAGAAGTACGAAAGGCAATTATATTGTGTGTAAATTCATTTAACTTATCAGTTTTTAAACTCCAGATGCACGTGCAAAGTGCTAGCTGTCTCACTTTGATGAAATATTTTATTTACTTCGTTTTCTTTTAGAAACACCGTGAAGAAGTGAGAGGTTGGCTTGTCCCACAAACCAGGTTTAGGCACCACAGTTGGTCCTTTTGACTGATGGTTTTTCTTTGTGTGTCCTGCCTCAGGGGTTTTACTTTTACATAAGCAGTGTGTGCCTTCGTCTGGTGGTAGTTTAAATGTATTATTTATAGTAATCTTCATAGAATGATTCTTCAATCAAGTATTCAACTTACTAATCAAAGTAGGATTTAAATAACAGCTCTAATCAAAATAGTGAAAATTAGTATATCGGATTTTTTTAATATATACTATTTAAAAAAAACATAATGTGTTGGTACCCATCGCCATTGTTACTGAAAGGCAAAGATAATAATTAGCAAAACAATACCTGGTTGGTGGATGTTAACAAGTTTATCCGGAGCTTTTTGTCAACTAGACTTGACCAAAAATATGAATAGTGTACAGACATCCAGTCCATATAAACGTAAAAGTTTCGTCTCGATTATATGGTACTATAAAACAGCAGTATATTGTAAAATCTATTTAAAAAATCAAAACATAAGACATTTCTCATTAACCTGTCTGCTTTTCATCTACTCTTTAATTTCACCTGCTGATGAGAAACGTGTGTTCGAAAAGCGTAGTTCTTGGCACACACTCTTGATCTGTACTTTTTACATTATTCTGTTACTCCGTATAAATTTGTAAATAATAGGTTGAAAATGAAAATAAAACGCGCTATTGAGCGTTGCATGTTTTTTCCTCGAGGTTCAGTTAACATTTAATCGCATCAAGACTCCAGATTACCGTCATTCGCCATAATCTTAACCTATCCGTGATGCAGTTAATGTAAATTAACTGATAAGCCTACATAGTTTTGCTGACACGGATTGCATCAGATGTCTAAAACATAAAAAGGAAAAACAGGTATATGTGGATGTGCACGCGCGGTTCCTGTGTTTGTAATTAGTTTGAAGTCTGAAATTAGATGCCAATTTATGTTGGTGTTTTTTTAGAACACGTGAAGGAAATGTACTGAGAGGTAAACGATTCGTATAGTAAAAAAGTAGACTTTGAAATATGTACTGTAATGGAGAAATAGACGATATTTAAGGTTAACAAATGCGGATGCAAATTTCAAGGTTTAGCTGGATGGTATTGGAGAAAACGTTCAGTTATTTACGTATGTTTTATGTGTACATGTTATTCACCTTTCACAATTTCATAATGAGTTATTACAACTTGACAGACAATGTTACAAGTGTCAGCCGTAAGTTATAATACTTGTGTTTTTTTTGTTTTGTTTTTTTGTTTTGTTTTTTTTTTTTTGTTTTTTGTTTTTTTTTTGTTAAATCGCTCCACAAACCAGGTTCAAGCACCACAGTTGGCCCTTTTGTCGACTTACCGTTCCAAGGCTGTAACTGATGGTTTTTCTTTTTGTGTGTTATGTCTCGTCTCTGTGTTTTTGTCACATTTGCATTTACCTTGCTTGCATTTGTCTACACGTAGATAAAATTTAAATATATGTAGAAGTTTTGACAGGACCTTTTCTTATTTACCTATTCATCACATATTTGTTCTTACTCTTACATTTGTCTTACATGTGAATTTCATTGTCCTATGATTTTCAGGGTTTGGTATATGCTCAAAGGACTTTATCATGTATTATTAAATAATAGTTTGCTAAGCTTTTCCAGTTACACATAGAAAATATCGCATTAAATCAGCAAAGATGAACCGTTTTTTTTTTCACATTCAACTTGTCAATGAATGCTCGAATTTTTTATGGATTAAAATTTAACTTGCGAATCGTGTTTTACATGTATCTGTTTGGTATCAGAATTAAACGACTGGAGATATACCCATGAATTATTGAAACTTTAATGGATGGTAATTTAACTTGCGACTCGTGGTTTGTGTGTATCTGCATGGCATCAGAATAAAACGATTAAAATGTACCTGGTTTCTTTACAAACCAATCAGTAGTAATTAAATTACACTTCTTCACAGGAAAGGCAGCAGCTTTTTGTGCAATCATCAAATCTGAAAGATCTTAAACTGGCTTAAAACAGATCTGTGAATATTGTGGTTGAGACCAGATGCCGCGCTAGGGCTGTGTGAATAATAGCTGTCTTGTTTTGGCAGTTTAATATCTGAGTATGTTTAGTTTAATCATACTTCCGTGTTAAATATAACTGACAGAGTTAGAAAACCAGACACTTACCTTACTGCCATGTTACATGTAATAGCTACCATAAACTGTTCAGTTAACATTTGATAACGTTAGAAAGCCCTCTAGCAGCTTTAGGCACACCAGTCGGTTCTTTTCACGACTGAGCGTTCCAATGTGGCAACTGTTGTGTGTGTGTGTGTGTGTGTGTGTGTGTGTGTGTGTGTGTGTGTGTGTGTGTGTGTGTGTGTGTGTGTGTGTGTGTGTGTGTGTGTGTGTGTGTGTGTGTGTGTGTGTGTGTGTGTGTGTGTGTGTGTGTGTGTGTGTGTGTGTGTGTGTGTGTGTGTGTGTTGTGTGTGTGTGTGTGTGTGTGTGTGTGTGTGTGTGTGTGTGTGTGTGTGTGTGTGTGTGTGTGTGTGTGTGTGTGTGTGTGTGTGTGTGTGTGTGTGTGTGTGTGTGTGTGTGTGTAAGTGTGTGTGTGTGTGTGTAAGTGTGTGTAAGTGTGCATGCGTGTGTTTTGTGTATGTGTGTGTGTATGTGTGTGTGTGTGTGTGTGTGTGTGTGTGTGTGTGAGTGTGTGTGTGTGTGTGTGCGTGTATGTGTGTGTTCGTGCATGTGTGTGTATGAGCGTGCGCGCGTACGTGTGTGCGTGCGTGTGTGCGCGTGCGTGCGTGCGTGCGTAAGTGTGTGTGCGTGCGCGCGCGTGTGTGCGTGTGTTTGCGCGCGCGTGCGTGCGTATGTGAAAAGTCTCCGTCTTTGTGTTTTTGTCATTTTCTACATTTACTTTATATGCCTTAGTCTAGAGGTATTTTAGATTTAAATATCTGCGGTAATTCTTATGACATTTTCTTACTTCCCTATTCTATAAAACCAGAGATAAGTGGCTGAACCGTTAGAACAGTTACAGTCTGGCGAAACAAAACAATTTGCGCCCCAAAAAACTACATATGAATAAGAAAAATATGAAAGAAATCCTATGAGCAATGCAAAATATACCAAAATTTGAAAATTAGTGATGTTTCTTTTTTTATAATTTTCTGATAAATTATTTGTTAGCATGACGTCACAATCTTATATGACATACTTTCGAGAAGTCAAAATGCCTGCCTGGTATGTGTGTATTGAATGCAATATATAATTCCATCAAATAGCACATTACAGATGGTTGATGCTAGTTAAAAAATTATATAACGACCGGAACATAAGTCGTTACTTGTTATGTCAGATGCCCTGTTAAATCTGGTTGTAATTGTGTTTTGTAC
The DNA here is from genome assembly GCA_007844125.1 of Sinonovacula constricta. NCBI lineage: Eukaryota > Metazoa > Mollusca > Bivalvia > Cardiida > Solecurtidae > Sinonovacula > Sinonovacula constricta. Next base: position 6,444,697 of record CM017563.1, on the reverse strand, counting down.
TACCAGTCATCAGCGCCTCTTATTTCAACATAAAACTTTCGAAGAGGTCGATGATCCAATTTGCAAGCATTATTTTCTTCAAAGTCTCTTCTCATTTTTTTCTCGACAATTAATGACGAAAAGCATTCACTGCTGCCGGCCGTGCCGGGGTTACTCTTTTTTCTTTCCTTTGTTACACTTTCCCTTACTGTTACCACATCATCATCAGGCACACTGCCCATTTTCTTTACCAGATGTCATGTTATTGTAGCAATAGTGCGTTAAAAACAACACGACATTCTGTACAATGTTCTCGGTGCTCATGTGTAAACATTGTCCAGACAATATTATTTCGTATGGACTCGCACGTGACCAGCGCTAGACCAATCAGAACGCTTGAAATTCCAGGTTAATGTGATATTTAATAATAAAGAAAGAGTACCCTTCAAATAATACTTCAATTAATTATGTTTATAAAATGTACAATGAACGTTTAACGATTTACATGACGTGTTTTGAGTATTAGTCGGCTTTCATGTTATAATGACAGGCCGCTGAGCCAGTGGTTCTACCCGGACATTTTTTTCTGATGAGTTCCTCGACAAAGAATAGTTGAATGTCGCTAATATGACTAAGGTTGTGTCGATGTGCTGTATTTAACAATAGAAGTGTGTGTGTGCACCGCTTTCTTCATTAAAGGCTGTCTGATATAATAGATATGGACGATCTTTTAGACTGATCAAATGGCTTTGTAAGATGATGCGCCAAGAGGTCCTTTCAAGTTGATGTATTCTCTGGCAAAGAAAAGGGCAACTTTAATGAAGCTCTGTAAGTTCTTTTGTCCGTCACGTAATGGGGGTTTCTTCAGGCTTTGTATCATATTTCCTACTGAAATCTGAATACTCAAATGTTATAGACAGCATGCATATGTAATCGATTGGACAATGTGGTGACATTGTGCTCTTTATTGTTTTAAAGAAATTGATATTTGTTGTTATCATTGTATTAGTAGAGTGAATATTCTGAGATATGCAGATACTACTCCGCTGTTTGGCAAATGTTACCATGGTGATTATTTTTCATGCGACACTTATTTATGTCGTAAAGTTGTTTTTTAATCTCTGTCTGTTTATTACAAGAAGAATACTGGCCTGATGAACGTTTGGTGAACCAACATGCATATGCTATAACTAAGACTGCAATATGTTCCAATTTTCTTTTGTAAAAAAGATAAATTAGCTACTTACTTCTTAAAGAAGTTTCATCAACTTTCCATTTAAATGTTTATAGAAAGCTGACACACGTAGTTAGAAGGAGTGTACGTTCTTTAATATGGTTTCTATTAACAACCGGAGGTCGAAACTCTAATAACGCGTTGTAAACAGGTAGAATTGACGAAAGATAAATAATTATTAATAACAATTAAACACACTTTTAAATGTACACACACAAAAAACTTGGAGGATGTAATTTTGCGTCCAAATGTATAATAACGAGTTTAATACCAACATGGAAAAACATATCTGCTAATAACTTACTTATACATTAGTATAAAAAAGAGCATTAAATTTATATAAAGAAAATGAAAAATTAGAAATGGTTGACGAAGGCAACGCCAGAAATTAATTGTCGCTATATGTAATGTATTATGACAGCTTAGTGATGATGTGTTAAGATAAAACTATGAGTTATCCTGAATTCTCTGCATCATGTATGTTGGTTTTGTTTCTCGAGTAAGGTAGCGCTCTCAGCTGAGCTCCTCTCGTGTTTATTTCACCTGTCTAATGGCTGTAGGGTGCCAGTTATATGTTTTGAAACCGGACTCAAGCTACAAAAGTGGTAGATAACTGTCCTTGATAACGCCGTTATTTCTCCTTAAAACTAAATATACTTAGTACTGGGAAGAATTGTCTATCCGAAACTTTTAATGAGAACTCATTAATTAGGGTTTATTTGAGAATTATGGTATATATTTTGCTTAACAAATCATGAAGTTCTCTCTGTAACTGAAGCTCCGTCTAATTATGAGATTAATTGCAATCATGATACCAGGTACAAAGCACGTGTCTCAATTACAAGAACAGGTGATGTGATGTAAATACGAGACGAGTTTCCACTTAAAACAAGCCTAATAAATTGCTTTCACGTGCAGAATCTGTGTCTATGCTTGCAGGTGTTGAGAGTAAACTATAGACTACACAAACAAATCCTTAATATAGTTTGTTATCATTATTATATAGAAAATAATTATGTTTTCAATGCATATTAAAAGAACTAACTGAAATTTCTATTTAGTTATTGAATACTGTCTTAATGCAGCACAAAGTGTTATTTAAAGTTATCGAGATAAAATTCTGTAAATAAATGAGCGCAAATCCATGTTTCATTAATAAGCGCAAATTCGTGTTTCATAAAATAATTACGATTTCTTTTAAATTATTTGCGATTTGTTTGTTTAGCTGTTTTGCTCTATGCACAGTGTGGAGGTGTGTTCACATGTTTTCCCCTGTTATCCCCTGCTTTAATTGAAATTTTACATTTTAACACTTTTTTTGTTACATGATAACTGATTACTAAATTCAAATTCCGTCATTTTGGTTTAATTGACATGTTCATGAGATTTTAAAATAAAGAGGCGAATAATGTGTGTACTAACATATAACATCCTATTTGAGTAGTGCAACACATTGACTGTCGAACGGACATGAATACCATGTCACTACTGTCGTAGTTTTGACATATGCCAAGGTAGTGATCCTGGTGTTAGATTAACTTGTAAACAAAGTCACTACCGTGTTTGTCAATTATGCTAATTACCCCAAATAGAACCATAGTTGTTTTGATTCGATTTTGATATGGGTCCACTAAATTTCAAATGAAAGTATAGATATTTTTACACAACAATGGTGGCATTCTAGTGACAGACACAACAACATAAGTGACAGCAAGACAAAATTACCACTACCATCAGCAACAACCTGAGCAACATAGTTTAGAAAGTGTGATAAATTAAAAGGGACTATATTTGAGTACTGAATTTATTAAACAATTTAAATTTTTATTCGTTTAAGAACTTAACTTTCAATAGTTTTATATCTGAACTTATTTCTTACTTGCCTATCGAGTTAAGTCATGTTATAACGTTATCTTATATTTGATGCGTTTTTAATTAATCAAAACCATGTTAATCAAAATCTTTTTTTTTTGCACAATCGCCCACACAAACTAGACATTGTGGCATCGCAGAATCTATAAATGGTCTCTTATGCCTAAGCGCAATTTTTAAAGTAATTAATATCGCATTTTATTTCTTGTTAATTAACTGGAAAATAAAATTTTAATGCTATTGAATTATTCTGATTTGATGTGTCGATCAAAGAGACTAAATAGCATGTGTTACATTCGCGAGCAGTGCGCAACTAGTGGTAGAAGTTGCAATTTCATGGACCAGCTTTTGATGTGATTTTAATATAAAATGAAAGCACAAAGGGTATACTTGTGTACCGTTTGGATGATACATTTATTTTTAAGCAGCATCAAATCTTAGTTATTTTGCTAAAAATAAATACAAAGGCAGATAGATTTTGTTGGTCCTATTTGTTTAAGCCTTAACAATTTATATAAAAAAATAAGAAAAGCATTACATTCTGTGTGGATAACCATTTTTCTTTTAACTTATTAAGATTACAGACTTAAAGCATATACATAGGAAAACTGAAATAAATAAATTAATTGTCATAAAATATTCAGTTTACTCGTTATGTAAATAAAGATATGTTATCCAAGGGAGACAACACAGTGAAGTTTAATCGACCATGCCGGTGCTTCATTAATAGTTGATTCTTGCTCTAAAATGTTCTACGTTCATGACAGCTTATTATCGATCATCGTACAAAATTTGACTATGAATGTCATCGTAAACTAATAATCTACTTTCAATTTTCATAATCTTTGTCAAAGAGCATAATACAATTTAGTAATTAATTGCATTTAAGTCCCTGTTAGGTCTGCTTTGATTAAATAAGAAAAATAAACAACATTCATCATTGATTTGCGAAGAAATAAAATGTGTTTTTTATTCAGAGAAGGGAACTATGAATAATAATTGTTTGTGTGATAGATCGAGGTTTTCTGAACGAATGGTTTATTAAAGTTATCAATCAGTTTATATTGGAAGCCCTAGACGTTAGGTATAATCAATCGCTTAGGTTTTAAATTGTTTTATTTTTTATTTTACTTTATACTTTAATTTATAGACATATAAGGAATGTCGGTTGTATTTTTCTCGCCAAAACTTGTGTCGAACTCAAGCGTGTGTAAGTAACACCGTGTTCTTAACATGTTATAGTGACCTGGGGTTTGTAGTTTGGGTCCAATTTATTTCATGCTGACTCACTTTAACTTAACATTATATATGCCATCATATATCCAGAAAACTGTTCGTTATTTTTCTGTCTCAGCTTTTAAACACAACTTGACTTAGAAGCAATAAGAACCTAATGAAATTTATAGAATGACATACATGTAACTGTACCATTTGGATCCCAGTAGTCCCCTTTTGCCGATTGACTGTTCCAAGGCGATAACTGTTGGGTTCGCGGTTTTTGTGTAATGACAAATCATATATTTTCTTACTTTAACCATTTGCTTGCATGTGAATACCTTTGTCCAGTGCTTTTTTCAATTTGGCATATGTTGCAATCGTCATTGGACTTTGTCATATTGTCTTATTGAAATTGCGGGATAAAAAAAATGTACAAGTGCATTATTATTTTTGTCGTGGAGAGCACTCAATTAGTGGGGTCATGTGACTTACATATTGTGACTTTGCCTCCCACCTTTTCATTGTTTTGATTGATTTTATTGTTACGGTGATGTACTTACAACAGTTTTATTAATTTTGCTTCAAGCTAAACTGTATTCACTTTTCTTATTTTAGAAATAATAGAAACTTAACTTTTTGCGCGTATGAATTCTGTAGAACCAAATAAAATACAAAATCATTTTCAGATTTTTAAGACTATTGTAATCATTAAAATATGCCTTGTTAAAAAAACATGTTGTAGAATAAATAGAATGCTAGGTTAATGTATATCAAAGAAATATTCTAACACAAAGCGCGAAACTACTTAATCGCCCGAAAAGCCCCACAACGTTACTTTCAGATCGTCTCAAAAGTCGGTTTTAATGACGAAGCTCATGAATACGTTTTTTTTATATGTGAGAAATATATGGAAAGGTCCTTTAAGCGAATCATCTGGACATGGCACGTTCTAACTTACAATTTTGCTTCGGAATAGGTAAATAAGAAAAGGTCTTATCAAAATTTTCACAGATATTTAAATTTTATCTACCAGTAGACAAAGGCACACAAGGTCAATGCAAATGTGACAAAAACACAGAGACGAGACATAAATCACATAAAGAAAAACCATCAGTTACCGCCTTGGAACGGTCAATCGGCAAAAGGGCCAACTGGGGTGCTTAAACCTGGTTTGTGGAGCGCTCCAACCTCGCACTCTGGAAGTCATTATGTAGTAAACAAAGGAGTTAATTTAAACTGCCCCGAGACAAGAGTCATTTGAATAGTAACATAATATACTACTACGTAATATTTCAAGAAATCTTTTTAAATACACAATGCAAAAAAAGTATATATTTATAAAAAAAATGTCTGTGTTAATCGTCTGTGATGTTGCTATATTCCTATAAAATACAAAGGTAAGCTAGATGGTTAGATTGGCACCATAGCTACTCGAAATTCATAAAACATGTTGATGGCTTAGAAGCAGTTTTATAATGTAACAATAACATATGTTACTTATGTCAAACGTTTTGTTAAAATTTCACCTATCTTATTTATGACATGTGATTTGTCAAGCCAATGTTAATAGCTCTGTTAGGGTATTCACTCATTTCTTGTATCAATATCAATGATGATCAAATAAAAAATATGCAATGGTTTCCAACTTAGGAAAAACGTAATATTTGAAAAAAAATATACGGATGTTAAAGCACATATCATAACTTTCCATATGTCATTCTCCCAGATTTTGTCCCGCTTGTACGTATCTGTAACCACCCTGGGGCACCCATCATCATATCAGAGCGTCATCTCTTGTGTTGGAAAGTTGATAAGGGAAAGTTAGTTTAATGGGATTTGCATTCACGACAGATTCTTATTGACATTCTGTCATCGCCAGTGGACAGGAACAATACTTAAGGAAACACTGGTACCTTATTGTTGTCATATGAGGTATACAAATCTAATCTTAGGTTGAAAGGAACCACTGTTTTTCACTGGCCTTTAGGGTGAAGTATACAAATCTAATCTTGGGTTGAAAGGAACCACTGTTTTTCACTGGCCTTTAGGGTGAAGTATACAAATCTAATCTTGGGTTGAAAGGAACCACTGTTTTTCACTGGCCTTTAGGGTGAAGTATACAAATCTAATCTTGGGTTGAAAGGAACCACTGTTTTTCACTGGCCTTTAGGGTGAAGTATACAAATCTAATCTTGGGTTGAAAGGAACCACTGTTTTTCACTGGCCTTTAGGGTGAAGTATACAAATCTAATCTTGGGTTGAAAGGAACCACTGTTTTTCACTGGCCTTTAGGGTGAAGTATACAAATCTAATCTTGGGTTGAAAGGAACCATTGTTTTTCACTGGCCTTTAGGATGAGGTATACAAATCTAATCTTGGGTTGAAAGGAAACACTGTTTTTCACTGGCCTTTAGGATGAGGTATACAAATCTAATCTTGGGTTGAAAGGAACCACTGTTTTTCACTGGCCTTTAGGGTGAAGTATACAAAGCTAATCTTAGGTTGAAAAGAACCACTGTTTTTCACTGGCCTTTAGGATGAAGTATACAAAGCTAATCTTAGGTTGAAAAGAACCACTGTTTTTCACTGGCCTTTAGGATGAAGTATACAAAGCTAATCTTAGGTTGAAAAGAACCACTGTTTTTCACTGGCCTTTAGGATGAAGTATACAAAGCTAATCTTAGGTTGAAAAGAACCACTGTTTTTCACTGGCCTTTAGGATGAAGTATACAAAGCTAATCTTAGGTTGAAAAGAACCACTGTTTTTCACTGGCCTTTAGGATGAAGTATACAAAGCTAATCTTAGGTTGAAAAGAACCACTGTTTTTCACTGGCCTTTAGGATGAAGTATACAAAGCTAATCTTAGGTTGAAAAGAACCACTGTTTTTCACTGGCCTTTAGGAAGAAGCTATGTGAATGTTTACATAAATAAGTGAAAAGATATACTGGATGTATTTCGTTTAATGTCTTGCGAGATTGTTGTTTATCGATAAACACAATTATGCTTTTCTCAGAGCAGTAAATATATTGAGTTTTTTTAAAGAATATATCAGTGCACGTATAGGTTATTACCTGCTTCTGCTTACGTAATAGATAGCATAAAAATGATTCTCTTTTGTTTTGTTAATGCAGCTATAATTAGTTCTACAAAATTGATTATTCAGCTGCTTTAAGAAAAGACATAATCGGAAGTGTTTGCCACATTTACACATAATTCGAACTGTCAATGCCAATTATATTGTTTTGACAGTAAAATTAAATCATCGTATCGGTAATACGCAGTTATTGCCAATTTGTGATTGTCTCACCTGAGATAATGACGTCTTACGAGGGTTGTCCCAGATATTCGTAGACTGTGACCATATTTCGATCAATTTGCGCGCAATTGGTAAATCAATTACATAAACGTAAACTACAGGATATTTTCTTTATTTTAACTTAGATTTTATGATGTCTTAAACGTTTGTTTTTATTTGCCGATAATTTTTATAACCATGGTAACGCGATATCGCCCCACGTCAAAAAACGATTCTCACTTTCCTATTTGTTTAGCTATATTTAACGCATTTTTCAGCTAAACTTCATGAAACTACGGGAACATATAAGGCATCCATTTGGTGACGTCATTACAAAATTTGACGTCAATCGGTCGTTGCGTTTTGAAAACAACAGCGTTTCCGCTAGTCACGGTGTCTTAGATCTTACGTGAAAATGACTTCACATGAACGCATGGAGATTAGTGCAAACATCAAATTTTGCGCTGATTTAGGAAAAACACCGACAGAAACATATAAATTGTTGCAGCAGACAAAGCGGGAATCCTCTGTTAGTCGGGCTCTTGTGTTCAAATGGCACAGGAGATTTTCAGATGGCCGCACAGATATCAAAGACGATGAGCGACCGGGTCGTAATGCTGTCATCCGTACGACGTCGTCAACGTCAATCAAGAAAGTGCTTGAAGGAGACCGCCGCCTGACAGTTAGAGAGATTGCGGAAATCGCACCCCAGCGCTATTTTTTTTATTTATGGTCGAGATGCAAAGCACACGCAGTTAAATTCCGAACATGTCCACATATTTTACGTAATGTTAATAAATTTAAAAGTAAGCGTGGCAATGTTTCATTTTCTAGGTTTTGGCGCGCGATCTCCAATGGGCGCTGCGGAAGAAACGACCTTACCTGTTGAGTTGAGAATATAATTTTACATCAAGATAATGCCTCCCCACACACTGCCGCAGTCACACAACTAGAAATAAATGTTCTTGGTTTCCAACGTCTTAGCCACCCTCCCTATTCCCCAGACCTGGCTCCATTTGACTTCGCACTATTTCCGGAAATTAAAGCTAAACTGAAGGGACATCGGTTTGAATCTCTAAAACAGTTACACAGTTTTACGCTCAGTGCAATTCGTTCATTCTGGAAGGATTGGTACCAAAATATTATAAAAAGACAGTGGATAAAACGCCACGAACGATGCCTTTTGCACGCCGTTGCATAGGCTACTTTGAAAAAAATTTAACGTCAGATAACGTCCGCAAGTGAACGTCGCTTAATTTGATTGACGGCGTGGGGCGATACTGTAAACCATGTCTTATAGTTTTTAGCATAACTTTTGTACCGTTGCTTGTTTTGTTGTATTTTTTTGCAAAGGTATGTAAAATAGATTGAATTTTATGTATATGCAATTTGTTTTCTTATAAAATAATTATCCAAGAAGTTATGAGCACAGTCTACGAATATCTGGGACAGCCCTCGTATATTACCTTTCAAAGTGTATTTTAAATATAAAAACGAGAAACTTCAATGTTTTACGAACCTTTCGATCAAACTATGATTCATTCTCTCAATTATTAATATTATTAATATATACCACGTGCATTGTCAAAATTATTATCTAGTAGTGTTGCAACTATAATTGGCACTTAATTCTAAATAATATGCATGCCGAGAAGTTTATTTCATTACTAGTTATTTGTTTGTATAAAAGTTCATTTGATCTGTTCAAAATCCAGATTTAGGTGCTTACTGTTAGTTGTCTCACTTTGACGGGCCATTTTATTTACACTGTTTGTTAGATAGAAAAATATTCAGGTAGTGCGAGGTTGGAGCGCTCCACAAACCAGATTTAAGCACCCCAGTCGGTCCCTAGGCTTTGAAACTCGTAAGAAATAATAATATTTTAAGCAAAAATGTGTACATGTCTACACTGTATAAAAGTACTCAATAAATATAAATGTAGTCTACGGAATGTAGCACGTTGACCGTAGGGTATGCTATGGAATGTAGCACGTTGACCGTAGGATATGCTACGAAATGTAGCACGTTGACCGCAGGATATGCTGCAGAATGTAGCACGTTGACCGTAGCGTATGCTATGGAATGCAGCACGTTGAACGTAGAGTATGCTATGGAATGTAGCACGTTGACCGTATGATATGCTGCGGAAATTAGCACGTTGACCGCAGGATATGCTGCAGAATGTAGCACGTTGACCGTAGGGTATGCTATGGAATGTAGCACGTTGACCGTAGGATATGCTTCAGAATGTAGACGTTGAGCGTAGGATATACTGCAGAATGTAGCACGTTGACCGCAGGATATGCTGCAGAATGTAGCACGTTGACCGTGGGATATGCTGCGGAATGTAGCACGTTGACCGTGGGATATGCTGCGGAATGTAGCACGTTGACCGCAGGATATGCTACGGAATGTAGCACGTTGACCGCAGGATATGCTGCAGAATGTAGCACGTTGACCGTGGGATATGCTGCAGAATGTAGCACGTTGACCGTGGGATATGCTGCGGAATGTAGCACGTTGACCGTGGGATATGCTGCGGAATGTAGCACGTTGACCGTGGGATTTGCTGCGGAATGTAGCACGTTGACCGTAGGGTATGCTACGGAATGTAGCACGTTGACCGTGGGATATGCTGCGAAATGTAGCACGTTGACCGTTGGATATGCTACGGAATGTAGCACGTTGACCGCAGGATATGCTACGGAATGTAGCACGTTGACCGCAGGATATGCTACGGAATGTAGCACGTTGACCGCAGGATATGCTACGGAATGTAGCACGTTGACCGTAGGATATGCTACGAAATGTAGCACGTTGACCGCAGGATATGCTACGGAATGTAGCACGTTGACCGCAGGATATGCTACGGAATGTAGCACGTTGACCGTAGGATATGCTACGGAATGTAGCACGTTGACCGCAGGATATGCTACGGAATGTAGCACGTTGACCGTAGGATATGCCGCGAAATGTAGCACGTTGACCGTAGAATATGCTGCGAAATGTAGCACGTTGACCGTAGGATATGCTGCAGAATGTAGACGTTGACCGTAGGGTATGCTATTGAATGCAGCTCGTTGAACTTAGGATATGCTGCGGCAATTAGCACGTTGACCGCAGGATATGCTGCAGAATGTAGACGTTGACCGTAGGGTATGCTACGGAATGTAGCACGTTGGCCGTAGGATATGCTGCGAAATGTAGCACGTTGACCGCAGGATATGCTACGGAATGTAGCACGTTGACCGCAGGATATGCTACGGAATGTAGCACGATGACCGCAGGATATGCTACGGAATGTAGCACGTTGACCGTACGATATGCTACGGAATGTAGCACGTTGACCGTAGGATCTGCTGCGAAATGTAGCACGTTGACCGTAGGATATGCTTCAGAATGTAGCACGTTGACCGCAGGATATTCTACGGAGGAAGCACGTTGACCGCAGAATATGCTACGGAATGTAGCAACGTTGACCGCAGGATATGCTACGGAATGTAGCAACGTTGACCGCAGGATATGCTACGGAATGTAGCACGTTGACCGCAGGATATGCTGCGAAATGTAGCACGTTGACCGTAGGATATGCTACGGAATGTAGCACGCTGACCGTGGGATATGCTGCGAAATGTAGCACGTTGACCGCAGGATATGCTGCGAAATGTAGCACGTTGACCGCAGGATATGCTGCGAAATGTAGCACGTTGACCGCAGGATATGCTGCGAAATGTAGCACGTTGACCGCAGGATATGCTGCGAAATGTAGCACGTTGACCGTAGGATATGCTGCGAAATGTAGCACGTTGACCGCAGGATATGCTACGGAATGTAGCAACGTTGACCGCAGGATATGCTACGGAATGTAGCACGTTGACCGCAGGATATGCTGCGAAATGTAGCACGTTGACCGTAGGATATGCTACGGAATGTAGCACATTGACCGTGGGATATGCTGCGAAATGTAGCACGTTGACCGCAGGATATGCTGCGAAATGTAGCACGTTGGCCGCAGGATAAGCTGCGAAATGTAGCACGTTGACCGCAGGATATGCTACGGAATGTAGCAACGTTGACCGCAGGATATGCTACGGAATGTAGCAAGTTGACCGCAGGATATGCTGCGAAATGTAGCACGTTGACCGCAGGATATGCTGCGAAATGTAGCACGTTGACCGCAGGATATGCTGCGAAATGTAGCACGTTGACCGCAGGATATGCTGCGAAATGTAGCACGTTGAGCGCAGGATATGCTGCGAAATGTAGCACGTTGACCGCAGGATATGCTACGGAATGTAGCACGTTGACCGCAGGATATTCTACGGAGGAAGCACGTTGACCGCAGGATATTCTACGGAGGAAGCACGTTGACCGCAGGATATGCTACGGAATGTAGCACGTTGACCGCAGGATATGCTACGGAATGTAGCACGTTGACCGCAGGATATGCTACGGAATGTAGCACGTTGACCGTGGGATATGCTACGGAATGTAGCACGTTGACCGTGGGATATGCTACGGAATGTAGCACGTTGACCGTAGGATATGCTGCGGAATGTAGCACGTTGACCGTGGGATATGCTACGGAATGTAGCACGTTGACCGCAGGATATGCTACGGAATGTAGCACGTTGACCGCAGGATATGCTACGGAATGTAGCACGTTGACCGTAGGATATGCTACGGAATGAAGCACGTTGACCGTGGGATATGCTACGGAATGTAGTACGTTGACCGTGGGATATGCTACGGAATGTAGCACGTTGACCGTAGGATATGCTGCGGAATGTAGCACGTTGACCGTGGGATATGCTGCGGAATGTAGCACGTTGACCGCAGGATATGCTGCGGAATGTAGCACGTTGACCGCAGGATATGCTGCGGAATGTAGCACGTTGACCGTAGGATATGCTACGGAATGTAGCACGCTGACCGTAGGATATGCTGCGGAATGTAGCACGTTGACCGTGGGATATGCTACGGAATGTAGCACGTTGACCGCAGGATATGCTACGGAATGTAGCACGTTGACCGCAGGATATGCTACGGAATGTAGCACGTTGACCGTAGGATATGCTACGGAATGTAGCACGTTGACCGCAGGATATGCTACGGAATGTAGCACGTTGACCGCAGGATATGCTACGGAATGTAGCACGTTGACCGCAGGATATGCTACGGAATGTAGCACGTTGACCGTAGGATATGCTACGGAATGCAGCACGTTGACCGCAGGATATGCTACGGAATGTAGCACGTTGACCGCAGGATATGCTACGGAATGTAGCACGTTGACCGCAGGATATGCTACGGAATGTAGCACGTTGACCGCAGGATATGCTACGGAATGTAGCACGTTGACCGTAGGACATGCTACGGAATGCAGCACGTTGACCGCAGGATATGCTACGGAATGTAGCACGTTGACCGCAGGATATGCTACGGAATGTAGCACGTTGACCGCAGGATATGCTACGGAATGTAGCACGTTGACCGCAGGATATGCTACGGAATGTAGCACGTTGACCGTATGATATGCTGCGGAATGTAGCACGTTGACCGTGGGATATGCTACGGAATGTAGCACGTTGACCGCAGGATATGCTACGGAATGTAGCACGTTGACCGCAGGATATGCTACGGAATGTAGCACGTTGACCGCAGGATATGCTACGGAATGTAGCACGTTGACCGTAGGATATGCTACGGAATGTAGCACGTTGACCGTGGGATATGCTACGGAATGTAGCACGTTGACCGCAGGATATGCTGCGGAATGTAGCACGTTGACCGTGGGATATGCTACGGAATGTAGCACGTTGACCGCAGGATATGCTACGGAATGTAGCACGTTGACCGCGGGATATGCTACGGAATGTAGCACGTTGACCGTGGGATATGCTACGGAATGTAGCACGTTGACCGTGGGATATGCTACGGAATGTAGTACGTTGACCGTGGGATATGCTACGGAATGTAGCACGTTGACCGTAGGATATGCTGCGGAATGTAGCACGTTGACCGTGGGATATGCTGCGGAATGTAGCACGTTGACCGCAGGATATGCTACGGAATGTAGCACGTTGACCGCAGGATATGCTACGGAATGTAGCACGTTGACCGCAGGATATGCTACGGAATGTAGCACGTTGACCGCAGGATATACTACGGAATGTAGCACGTTGACCGCAGGATATGCTACGGAATGTAGCACGTTGACCGTAGGATATGCTGCGGAATGTAGCACGTTGACCGTGGGATATGCTACGGAATGTAGCACGTTGACCGCAGGATATGCTACGGAATGTAGCACGTTGACCGCAGGATATGCTACGGAATGTAGCACGTTGACCGCAGGATATGCTACGGAATGTAGCACGTTGACCGTAGGATATGCTACGGAATGTAGCACGTTGACCGTAGGATATGCTACGGAATGTAGCACGTTGACCGTGGGATATGCTACGGAATGTAGCACGTTGACCGTAGGATATGCTGCGGAATGTAGCACGTTGACCGTGGGATATGCTACGGAATGTAGCACGTTGACCGCAGGATATGCTACGGAATGTAGCACGTTGACCGCAGGATATGCTACGGAATGTAGCACGTTGACCGTAGGATATGCTACGGAATGTAGCACGTTGACCGTGGGATATGCTACGGAATGTAGTACGTTGACCGCAGGATATGCTACGGAATGTAGCACGTTGACCGCAGGATATGCTACGGAATGTAGCACGTTGACCGTAGGATATGCTACGGAATGTAACACGTTGACCGTTGGATATGCTGCGGAAGTAAGCCAGTAATCGATTAACAAATCTGTTTTCATTCAGCGGGGAAAAAACCCGGACTTGTATCGATCCGGACTAAGTGGTTTGTCCTGTTTGGCTTCCTGATGAAGTCCATTAAGTAAATGACTCTGAGAGTTTTCTCGCAATATCTAAGAATCAGATCTCACTTTGACTTACATACAAGTCGCTGTTGTATAAAGCATGGTTTAAATAACAATCAGTCTATGTTATTTAGAAAATGTTCACATAAAAAAAACTAAATATTGTTTAACAATATGTGAACGGTTGATGTGATAATACAACGTCATATTCTTAGAGTACGAATACACAAGCCATGAGGGCATCTCATGTATACCATTATGACTCATATAAACACATATAATACCATATTATCATATAATATTATATAATATTTTATTACTGTTCATAGTGTATTATTAATTCTGTATAATGTATCTATTGATCACAATCAGTGGCAGTAAATACTTTGACGGTAAACATCTGTTGTAATATTAGTTTTGTTCTCTTTAATCAATCGAAATCAATGACTCGTAAGGACATATAACAAAGAAAGAAATATTTGTTAGTGTTTATAATAAGTATTTTTGTTTTTTATTTACTATTGTGACAATGTTTCACAAAAATTAAAATAGAAATTGTTGATTGTTACAGAAAGAATACTTTCCAAACAATGGTCATTTTATTCTGGGTTCGGAAATTCGCTTAGTGCCTTCACTTTTACAGGTGAATGGGTAAGATGAAAACGTGGATAGATAACAAATAAATATTTGGTGTAAAACAAAAGCAAATACAAGATGTAGTTTATTACGATCGTAAGATGTGCCTAAATCGCTAGAAAGCTTTTATTCTGGGTATTTATTACACAATGACATATGAACGACTTTGAAGCAATTTTCTGTCTTAATAATTCCATCTTGTGTTGTGTTTTGTTGTTTTTTTGTTTTAGAAAACGAATTGACATTTGGCCAGATAGGTAGAGCAAAATAGGCAACTATAAATAAGATGACAAAACTGATTTCGGATTTAATTTAAGATATTTAAGTGATGAAAGTATCGCTTGCGACCGGCATACGTACAGTGATAAAAATAATTCATTTAAACTTTAACTATAAATTTGATGCTACAATATAGTTTTACAATCTTGACATAAATTCATTTAAAAGTCAATGAAGTTATCATTATTTTTAAGTTTTTAAAAATTCGTCTGCCTACTGGAAGATGCTTCGTTGTGGTCTAATAAAACAATAAAGTAGCAAAAAACAATGTATTGATAACGCACGTACATAATTGAACATTTCATATCTGTAGTATTGCATCAGATGATACATGTTTATATCTTCACACTTGCGCTAATCTGTTACAAAGTAAAACAGTTCGCAAAAGCATAACTAAAAGATAGGCTAAATGGCAAATTGTTGCATATTTGATACGAAATCGTAACAATAAATAAGGAATATGCACTGTAATTCTTTAATATAAAAAGATCGAGTTGGAATCATGTGTTACGGCATGCGTGTGATAAAGGATGTCTCGTAAACATGTCCATTGCCAGAAAATACCTGTTATATTTGTCAAATTTCTATAAAATGTGACACTTTAGCACGACTGCAATTTACAGGCAGGTGGTTAGATCGTCATTTTGTTGCTTTAATTACAATTTATTTGAAAACGATTAAAGCAATTAGTTTCAAAAAGGAATATAGACAATTTTTTCCTTTTTTAATTTTAGTTAAAGCAAAGACATTTAATGTGATATGTTGTAAATAGTTTGCTTCCAGCTATTCTAAGTTGACATTATCTATTAAAATACCATCCATTGTAACAGTTGTAACCGCTGAATACTCACAAAGGAGAATTTGTCTTATTTGTTGGCACTCACTTAATTAAAAAGAATAATAAGTTATTGCAAAACGAAATTTCATATTTTTACATATTTGTGTAGATATAATCTATAGCGGTATTAAAATATGATGTTATGTTGGGTCTATTATTAAACGCAGCATTACAGTGGGAAAAACCTCCCCTCCTTTTATGCTAGAAAAAAATGGTGTTTAAATCAGGAAAAAAATGTCCTAGACGTATGCTTGGATAAATGACATTAGCCGAGGGTGCCTGTTTCCGCGATGATATTGAGCAAACATGCTGATCCTATGCAATTTAAACTTAGCTCTGTAGCGTGTCACGTCGCCTTTTCTTGTAACTGTATTTGTGATATAACATACGTTAAACCATATCGACATGTCTCCTGACAATAATAAGAGAATGTCTTTGACTGTCAAGAACAATTTGTTATTGACATTTTGTCATCACTGGCAGGATAAGAACAAAACAAAATTAAGCAGAATATACAAGACACAAAACAGCTTTTATTAAATGGACAAGAATTCTCAGATGATGTCGGAACATATTAGCATCTACACAATATAAGCATATAACATATTATGGCAAATGACTGGAATTGAACAGGATTGTATTGCGCAGGACATGGTCATCAATGTTAACATCTGATGACTGACAGCTATAACAAAGCATAGCTTCAGGACACTCAGCGCCGAGCGGAATACGAACCCGGCACGAGATACCACTATCTTAACTGAACTAAAGGGTCGAAATCACATATATAACGATAAAATGACATATTCGAATTAAAAAACAAAAAACCTTATGGAATTTTGTAAACTGACTAAATTTACACAGGTGGAGACTTAGAAGTTGTTTTTTTACTTGGCTTAATACCAATTGATGAAGGTTATCTAAGCCGGTGTTCGAGCAATGATTGTTTTACTTCTTGGTGTTTTATCAGTTTATATGCGCATATCTTACGAGTTCCTATATACATGTACCTAAGGTTTTCAATATGACTATCACTATTATAAAAGACAATGACAAATATCTTTACTCTACATTTATTTAGAACTTCTCATGACATTGACACCTTTCTTATATGTTCATATTGATATCAAAACTTAAGGTTGTATTATGACATTAGCGCCACACTTGACGCTCTATTTATTGAGAAGCCATGAGCAGAGGTTACTTACAATCGTGTATACGACGACCACATTGATAAGTTCTATTCATCAATGTACTCAGAATCTGTGAGATACTAAATGAAAATGAGTTTCCCAACATGCTATTGCATTTTCGCCTCCGTAGGAAGGTAAATGTTATTTCTAACCAATGTAACAAAGGCTTATTGTTTTATCAGAATATCGTTTAAAGCAGAACATAACTGTAGGAATGGCATTTATCTGTTAGTCCGTAAACTTGCATGAAGGCATCCAGTGTATGTAAAACACAACATCAAAAGTTAAAACTTAACCAAGTTGGACATATATAGGTTCTCCTATCCCATCTTAGGCTCTTTTAAATAAGAAAATATAACCAAAACCTATGAGTACCTTAACATATATTGTAAGTGAAAAAAGCCACAAGACAAAGGCATTCAAATGCTACTCAGTTGTAAAAATCTTGACTTTAGTGGAATCCCTTATCGATTATTTAAGCTTCCTTTTAGAATATATATATTTCACCTATAATTTGAATTGCCGAAAAGCCTGTCTGAACAGGCTTTATTATACATGACCTTTAGCGTAATAAAGCAGGCAATTATATAAACAATAAGAATATATAATAGGTAAATAATAAAAGGTCCTATCAAAACTCTCACAGATATTTAAATTTTATCTACCCGTAGACAATGGCAAACAAGGTAAATGCAAATGTGAAAAAAAACACAGAGACGAGAAATAACACACATAAAGAAAAACAATCAGTTACCGCCTTGGAACGGTCAATCGGCAAAGGGGCCAAAACAAAGTCCTATAAACATTGCAACATATACAAAAATTGAAAAGACACAGGACCAAGACATCCACATGCACGCCAAATGTAAAAGTGAGAACAAATCTGTGTTGAGTCATTTAACAAGAAGAGCAAACCCGACAGTTGCCGCCTTGGAACTGTCAGTCGGCATTATGGACCGACTGGGGTGCTTAAACCGGTTTTACAGGTTAGAACCTCTCACTTTCTGACGGGTTTCTCGAATGCAAGCAATGATAAGAAAACTGATCCATTTGAATAAGTGTCCAAGCGCTGACGTTTTGTTTGACAAGTTTTGACGAAAGCAGTGACGTCATAAAAAATAATGTCTACATAGTGTTTAGAAGAGAGATAGGTATTATTTCGATTAGAAAACCTACAGAAAACGTAAACGTTAATAGTAAATGAAATTAACTTTTCGGATAGAGAAAAATGACCAGAAACGAATAAAAGGTTGAAGCATCCTGTTCATGCGGAGATGGAATTGAGGAACCAAAGTCCAATGTCCATCAACGGAAATACACACAACAATCCTGATTGGATGAATTGGATGAATTAAATGACAGCATAGATTACATGTACGGGGAGATTTTTACGACCGCCAACAGTCAGACGGCATTATGGACAGACTGGGTAAACCGGTTTTACAGAGCTCTAACCTCGCACTTCCTGACGGGTTTCTCGAATGCAAGCAATGATAAGAAAACTTATCCATTTGCATAAGTGTCCAAGCGCTGACGTTTTGTTTGACAAGTTATGACGAAAGCAGTGACGCTTATCTGCATACTTAAAGCATCCTCTAGATAAAAGAAATTAATGTTATGAAGAAATCATTGACCAACGTTAAATAAATATTATTAGCATTTATCACTTTAAAATTGATTTGCTTTGTATTTCACGTACAACCTAATAACACAGATTTCTAATATAAGCTGTAATCAACAAACAGAACTTCACACTTAATATTTCATGATAATGGGACGGGCTGGCTTGAGATTGGACTAGAGACATATGGTCTTTTGTTGTGAAGTTGTGACAACATCGCTACCAACACCGATGACGACTTCTCACAAAAAGACCTGAATAAACACATGGGAACGGTATCATATCGTTTGAATGCTGTGTTTAAAAACACATGCAGCTATACTTTTATACTTTTGCAAGCAACTATAACTAGTACTTTTCCATAGTTTTCCAAAATCACGAAACTGTCAACTTGATTAAATGTAAAAATTATTTGTTGATCTTTTACAAATTGTTTTTAACGTTCTTTTAAAGATTAAGAAAAGAACTACCATCGATATAATACAATGAATTCTAACAGCGTGTCGGTTATTAACATAATTAATATATCTTTGAAATATATTGAGATATATACAAAATATTTAAATATTAGCTGCTACTTATATGTCATGTCGGACTTACAACCACGAATGGCCTTAAAATCTTTCAGCAGAATTTCAAAGTCTGGCTTCACGAAGACACGTGCTGAATTAAATAAAAAATAAAAATATAAAATAGTATACACATAGGGGTAATAAGTGTTGCGTGCAGCTTTGAAAAAAAAAGAAATAGACCCCTGGTGGAAGTATGGAATCAACATATTAAAAAGGGGGTTTCCCTTTTTCACATCAACGCCCCTTTTATGTTGTCATCAACACACTAAAAAGTGGACCTTCTGTTTAACTTACACGAAGTACCCTTTTAAATATTTTTGCTTTACAAGTACATTATGATTATATTAAAATATGTTGTCTACTAATTTTTGTTTTACCACTAGTCGTATTTTTTTGTTAAATTAGTGGTTATTTAATTGAAGCCTGTTGTTGCCATGTGCACGAGGCTCAAATCTCAGAATAAATATTCCTTAATCATATTTTATCTATAATCTGATCATAATATGAGTTTGAAAAGAAACATTATCGCTATATGAAGTTCCGTTTAAACAGTCAATGTACATTAAAATCAGCCAATCTATTTGTTATTATTTGAATGTCTTTTAAAACCATTAACCAATACGTGAATTCTACTTAGATCGTTTTTATTGTAATGTCATATAACCATAATTTCAAGTATTCAATTTGTTAGTTATTTTTTACAAAAGAAAATCTTTCGAATATCAAAAAGTGTTCCAACAGCAAATAAAACCATAAGCTTGGGCAGACTATGGGCGTTAGTGTTATCCATAATATTTATGATATTAATGATAAAGAAAAGTGTTCGCGCCCTATTGTCTATCCAATTATAATTCACATATTGTTTGCAAGAAATACAGGTATAGAAATAAATATTTTAACAGTCTAATCCGTTATTTCTGATTGATATAATACACTGGTAGAAAATATTTCGAAACAATTTACTGATTACATTAAAATCATTTTACAATTACGGTAGGATAAATGCATATGACCACAATTATCAGCAGTATTTCAGTTGGTATCTTATCGCTCGATTAAAACAAAAAGCTAATGGGTCTTTCTGCTGATTATTAAATTATGTCCATTTACATGGATAATGTTTTAAAGCACTTTGACATAAATTGATTATTTTATAAAATTTCTGTAACTTTCTAACTGAGTGGGTTAATAAATACTGGATATGATTTTCACAGCAGACTCGTTGTTTATCTGTCAATATATTAGAGGGAGTAAACATATGCTTTCTGTAGAATGACAGCATTCAATGAAGCAAGGAAATGAGTGAGTGTGACAATTACACTAATTGGATATATTTTGATGTCCATTATTGTGTATTATTTTAAATAATTATAAGAAAACATTTGCTTTTGCCTGCTTCTGAGTTTTAATCGTTGTTGTTTTTGCTAGATTGCTGTTTTTGTAATAACAGGCTATACCGTTACCTTTGACATTCACAGATCCTTTTTAGGAAATAGCACCCACCAAGACATGTCCTAACAGCTGAAAACTCCTGTTTTTGCCTGCTTCATAATTTTGTTCATACACATAGAGCTTTTTCACAGCAGAATCCGGTCTCTATTGAATCGATATTATGTGACAAAGAACTTTTAACTCATTTTATATGGCTATAAAAGTTTTGTACGTACTTATAGTAGAGTTGTGCCGCTAAAATATATTCACATTGAAAACGAAAAGGAATCTTGCAAGGACTGTCAACATGTCCTCATAGTAACATCTTAATCTACGATGACAGTCCGTCTTTAGGACGAAGGTGCTCAAAGCTTTTGCCGTTGATCGTGACAAATGGTAATAACCGACCTAGTACAGCGGAAATACTCAAATAAGTCTGGAAGTGTATGTCTGACGTTCGTCTCACTACTGCCCAAGTATATGCTTTATGCTACGAATAATATGCAAAAAAGTCGTTGATGCAAAGCATACATGCGACACATATAGAGGAAGAAGTAAAGAGGTTACAGCAATATGGAAGCAAGTAACAACGACATTTGAAACGCTGTGGTTTTTATTTGAAAGTTTTCAGTATGTTACAAATCTCGAGAAAATGCATGTATAAAGTATCTTCCTGGAGCTAAAGAAAGGGTATAAAACAAAATAAAAGAAAAACCCGACACCATTTAGTTTTCCAAGGTGTTACATAGGAAGATATATGCAGAAAACATTGCAAAATTATAACAATTAACTATAAAACTAAAATGTACAAGCAGATATAACACATAAGCAGCAACCGCACATTACACCAATAAGTATTGTTCAGATAGTATTTTTATCGAACCAAGTATTTTCTTCTTTCTCAGTATCTAATTGTTTATTTTCATATTATTTTAAAAGTTACAGACCCACAAAAATACATATAAAGGTAAATTAATAAAATAGAACTCCGTAAACCGAATGAGGGTCAGAATTTTGTCAGGTTTAGAAAGTCTGCAAAACAATCATTTCCAATGTGCGTGCAAATGTCTGTGAGCATTCCATATATAGGCGTCGCGCTCCAGCGCGTGGCGATTATCAATAATGCTAAAAGGGATAGAAGTCCTGAGTCCCATCGAATGTTTAAATATTTTTGATCATGATTAATTTCTATAAATGCACTGTCTTGCGTGTAGACGACAATTCTAAATACTTTATTCTGTTTATTTATTTTGCTTTATTGTAACCCAAAAATGAAATTTCTTTTGGTCGTTTATGTTACCTTTTTTCGGGAAAGGTTGTCGAAAAGATGTTAAGATAACAATAGTAGTTCGTTGTTGTTGTTGTTGTTGTTGTTATTGCTGCTGAAATACATTGCAACGACCATTTATGATCATTATAGCAACGTCCAGCTTTTTGGTGGAGGAAGACCCCAGACACATGCCTGGGTAGAACGACAAGTCAACTGGAAGATCTTCTCACGTTAAGTCCTTCGCCAGGTACTCGAACCCACGCGGTGAGAGGCTAAGCTGTCAGAGGAGTTACAAATCGGCGACCTTACCACTACGCCACGGACGCTTCCTAAATTAAATTCAAAACACAATCAGTTTGTGTGGATTTGGGTTTGCAATAAGTACGCATTAGAGCAGCGTTAATCAAATTATTATATATATCCTATCAAGGTTTATCTAACTTTGAGTTACAGTTCAAATTGGTGAAATACAAATGTGACCATTGTCTTTTCATTTCTCTTTTTATACCTATGGCGAGTTTAGAACTTTAACTGTCATGTTTATATATGTATCTACTTTACATTCATCCTAATGATAGGCCATGTTAATTGTATGTGTATGTGCGTCTTATTTGACCGTTTCTAAGACTATTAACAGTTGATTGTACAAAGGAAAGTATAAATGTAATTGTCCTTCATTAATATATTATTACAAAATTAATGCTCTTACTGTAATATTTAAATTGTGTACTGTGGGTATGAAAGAACGATATTACTTTTTGTCATAGAATATTCCTCTTATTTCTAATTTCTCTAATTTTTATTTCCCTAAATTTTGTCAAGAACATTATCAACTTATGTCATGCATATAGTTAGGCGTTTGTGATATGGTGCAAGTTATAACTATTGTGAAATAAATTTATCGTAATTTAATACATGCCATGAAACTTTGTTTCAAAGAAGAACAGTGAATAAAAATTTCTTTGTGCAAAGAAAACATTTACTGAACGAATAATCTTTTGAACGCAATTATTCCTATAATACTTAATTATCCAGGGAAAACGACAAAAACTGATAATACACTCGTGTAAAACAAAGAAAGTATGAAAAATAAAATTCAAATATATTTTTTTTAAATTTTATTCATTAAACATAAACGCCAGTCATTATATAAGGATTTTTGAAAAATAAATACTGACTTACACAAACACATACTAAATCAACTGTTTGACAATAATACCTCGATAATCTTTTTTCATATTTGTTTAACACGCGAAACATCAAGGCAGAATTTTGTGGTAATATTTTGTTCTCCGTTAATGGTTTAATTACTCCTTTAGATCAGACCCGTCGATCTTGATTGCTTAACTAACAACCTTGACTCGAAGACTCAAAAGAGCTACACAGTGTCAAAACAACCTTAAACAAGTCACACGAATTTCAAGATGCAAAAAAGTTTTCTTATCGTCCTTCAGAGGAAATAAAAAAACGTTTTGTCGGATTTTTGTTTCTTTTTAATAAGCTTGACAGAAACAAATCTTGTTTTACTTTTTAGAACATTTTTGTCACATGAATAAAACAGAACAGGACTGCTACCGTCGGTAAAAGCAAATAAATAAATTATAGTGACTCTTTAATGGAACTTTATTGTCTCAGGTTTTATGAGCCTTGTATTTTCACGCTACATGGAACTGTATTGTCACAGATCGTGTAGGCTTTGTATTTTTACGCTTCATGGAACTGTATTGTCACAGATCGTATAGGCTTTGTATTTTTACGCTACATGGAACTGTATTGTCACAGATCGTATAGGCTTTGTATTTTCACGCTACATGGAACTGTATTGTCACAGATCGTATAGGCTTTGTATTTTCACGCTACATGGAACTGTATTGTCTCAGGTTTTATGAGCCTTGTATTTTCACGCTACATGGAACTGTATTGTCACAGATCGTATAGGCTTTGTATTTTCACGCTACATGGAACTTTATTGTCTCAGGTTTTATGAGCCTTGTATTTTCACGCTACATGGAACTGTATTGTCACAGATCGTATAGGCTTTGTATTTTCACGCTACATGGAACTTTATTGTCTCAGGTTTTATGAGCCTTGTATTTTCACGCTACATGGAACTGTATTGTCACAGATCGTATAGGCTTTGTATTTTTACGCTACATGGAACTGTATTGTCACAGATCGTGTAGGCTTTGTATTTTTACGCTACATGGAACTGTATTGTCACAAATCGTATAGGCT
The DNA here is from genome assembly GCA_007844125.1 of Sinonovacula constricta. Taxonomy (NCBI): domain Eukaryota; kingdom Metazoa; phylum Mollusca; class Bivalvia; order Cardiida; family Solecurtidae; genus Sinonovacula; species Sinonovacula constricta. Next base: position 6,420,124 of record CM017563.1, on the reverse strand, counting down.
TTGTATTTTTACGCTACATGGAACTGTATTGTCACAAATCGTATAGGCTTTGTATTTTTACGCTACATGGAACTGTATTGTCACAAATCGTATAGGCTTTGTATTTTCACGCTACATGGAACTGTATTGTCACAGATCGTATAGGCTTTGTATTTTCACGCTACATGGAACTGTATTGTCACAGATCGTATAGGCTTTGTATTTTTACGCTACATGGAACTGTATTGTCCCAGATCGTATAGGCTTTGTATTTTTACGCTTCATGGAACTGTATTATCACAAATCGTTATAGGCTTTGTATTTTTACGCTTCATGGAACTGTATTGTCACAGATCATATAGGCTTTGTATTTTTACGCTTCATGGAACTGTATTGTCACAAATCGTATAGGCTTTGTATTTTTTACGCTTCATGGAACTGTATTATCCCAGATCGTATAGGCTTTGTATTTTTACGCTTCATGGAACTGTATTGTCACAAAATCGTTATAGGCTTTGTATTTTTACGCTTCATGGAACTGTATTATCCAAGATCGTATAGGCTTTGTATTTTTACGCTTCATGGAACTTTATTGTCACAGATCGTATAGGCTTTGTATTTTTACGCTTCATGGAACATTAGTGTCCGAGATCGTATAGGCTTTGTATTTTCACGCTACATGGAACATTATTGTCCGAGATCGTATAGGCTTTGTATTTTCACGCTACATGGAACATTATTGTCCGAGATCGTATAGGCTTTGTATTTTTACGCTTCATGGAACTTTATTGTCACAGATCGTATAGGCTTTGTATTTTCACGCTACATGGAACATTAGTGTCCGAGATCGTATAGGCTTTGTATTTTCACGCTACATGGAACTTTATTGTCCGAGATCGTATAGGCTTTGTATTTTTACGCTTCATGGAACTTTATTGTCACAGATCGTATAGGCTTTGTATTTTCACGCTACATGGAACATTAGTGTCCGAGATCGTATAGGCTTTGTATTTTCACGCTACATGGAACATTATTGTCCGAGATCGTATAGGCTTTGTATTTTTACGCTTCATGGAACAATATTGTCCGAGATCGTATAGGCTTTGTATTTTTACGCTTCATGGAACTTTATTGTCACAGATCGTATAGGCTTTGTATTTTCACTCTAAATGGAACTTTATTGTCTCAGGTCGTATAGGCTTTGTATTTTTACGCCAAATGGGACTCTATTTTCTTATGACGTTTTGGCTTTGTATTTTAAGACTCAATGGGACTTAAATATTTCGCCTGCCTATATATGCTTAGAAAGAGCCCTTTCAAGTGATTGAAGTCGGTAGTTCTTGTTAATGAGTTTGTTGTGTCTTTCATTGAATTATTTTCATTACGGATGACAAGCCCGACAACAAGACAAACTATCATAGCGACACCTTTCTGTTTTGAACATTTATTCCTATATTTAAGAATGAAGAGCACAAAATAATGTCATATTGTGATTGTTTTTACTAGTCCAACAATGAATTTCAGCAATGATTTAGGCCTTATAACAATGGGTCAGCAATATTGTGCTGACTGCTTTCGTATGATACATACTATAACATTAGCGGGCTTTGTTTTCGTAACCAAATCATGTAATCATGCAAATATTAAACTAGAATACAATACAAACTTTATTTATTGTCAATTTGATGCATTTGCATCTCAATTTCATAAAGAAAACAGCATTAACCTTAGTTATTTACCCCATCTGGCAACTATATACCATATAAATTCCTGTGGCATATTTATCGAACGTTCCCTCCTGTTCGTATACGTAATCATGGTTGTTGATTCCGTCAGATCAGATCGTCAACTTCACTTGTGTCATTTAATGAGAGAATGTCTTCGACTGTCACGACCAATTGCCTGCTGACATTCTTTCATCACTGGTAGGACAGAACAAGGCTACATCAAATGGAATGAAAAGCCTTATCAGTTGTAGGAATGAGCCGCTGTCAGATCCTTTAATAAAGACTGACAGGATTGCCATCCACAATGAATCAGTAAATGTTGACTGAAAATTATAGTAGTAATAGTAGTAGTAGTAGTAGTAGTAGTAGTAGTAGTAGTAGTAGTAGTAGTAGTGGTGGTGGTGGTAGTAGTATAGTAGTAGTAGTAGTAGTAGTAGTAGTAGTAGTAGTTGTAGTAGTAGTAGTAGTAGTAGTTGTTGTAGTAGTAGTAGTATTAGTAGTAGTAGTTAGTATTGTGTGTAGTAGTAGTTAGTTATT
>CM017563.1:6283752-6417781 GCA_007844125.1 Sinonovacula constricta | reverse complement strand
AGGTCCTCGTTGCTGATCCAGTTAGCAATAGCGAACTGGCGGCCCGGCACTGTAATAAAATGTAAATCAAACCCGATTATTAACCAAAGGAAACAAATAAGAAAGGATTAAATGTGTGCAGGTTTTATCAAATTCCATACTTATCCAGAAAAGAATTCTTCAATTGGAGGCATGTCTAACAGGTTTACATATTTACTGTTACTAAAGTAACCAACATATTTTACAAACATGCTCACAATGTATTTATCCGAAGAAAATTGCTTCATCAACACACTGACATTAAGTTAAACAACATCTATGACTTGAAGTTTGGTAGTCGTGCTTGGAAAATGTCCAAATGATGAACCGTGTGTTTATAGCTGTTCTATTTTAAATGAAGATACTCTCTAGCGGTTAGTTGAATAAAAGTTTTAAACAGCAACAATATTTATGTTAAAGCAGCATCAACATGCATTATTTCTTTATTATTGCGAAATGTTTGCTTAATAAACATGAAATCATCGAAATTTAGAAAACAATACAGAAAGTAAATCAATTGCATAAATGCAATGGTTAACGACCTTGCCTGGAAATGCTAAATCTATTGGTTATATTGATAAGATTTGGAAATGTCTTGTAGAATCATTAAGCCAATTAATCTGACTACTCACTAATTACTCGACCCACTAACTAACTACACAACTAACCGCCCAAAGGGTCAGAGCCGTCGTGATAAGCAACAACCTGACAAAACATAACATAGTAACGGTCGTCGGGTCAAGGCACAGGTGCTGAAGCAAAACTATTTAAGGCATCCATATAAAAGATATACTGTCACAATAATAATCATATTTTGACATTTGGCGTGCATGTAAATACCTTGGTCCTGTGTCTTTTCAATTTTTGTATATGTTGCAATGTGCATAGTAGTTTGTTTATATAATCTTATTGATATTTTATTCTTTCAAGACTGCTTATATAAGATATTAAAAACAGTCTAGAATCATAACATTCACAGTGGCATTACCTGATGGTTGCTCAGGTTTCCTGACAGACCCCATCAGATGAGCTGCCGGCTTCTGTCTCCTGGCTCAGTCCTTAGTGTTCGTCTCGATCTTTATGTTACCTATCGTAGAAAGCTATATCTTAATACTATATCCTAATACATAGTGCAAATTATTAATTATAATATAAGTATATTTTAATATGGTTTTACATAATTTCAATGATTCATATAACATATAATATTTAAGTAGTATAGCCTCACCTTGCTAACCCGTCAAGCAAATAAAGGGTAGTTCCACGATCTGGTTGGCCCGTTGACAGAATAATGTGACTGGGTGTGGGTATCATGCCAGGGGTTCAAGGCTATCTATTACACCGTTAAGGCAGCACTATATCTGCTTCAAGTGCGACACCGTCCTCCAGATAACTGAAATACAGTGGGTTGGGACGATAAACCCAATAACAAATAAAACAAACAAATAATTATTTAAGAAACATTCAAAACTGATCACTGTTTTGGTATAACTTCAGCTGTTGAATGGTAACCTTCAACATATACAATTGTTAGTACATATAGGCAACACATGTTAATTAGATGTAAGATTCATCCATCTAACTACGTGAACATTACAAATAATATCAAACGTTTACAATGATATTTGACAAGGATAATAATGGATTAGTTCACTATACAGTTTTAACTCAGGATGCAGGTGCGTATTGTTAGTTGTCTCTTGACGATATAGTCTCATTACACCTGTTTGTTGATAGAAAAAAAACTTTAAGAAGTGCGAGGTTGGAGCGTTCCTCAAACCAGGTTTAAGCACCCAAGTCGATCCTTTTGCCGACTGACCGTTCCAAGGCGGTAACTGATGTTGTTGTTTGTTGTGTGTGTTATGTCTCGTCTCTGTGTTTTTGTCACATTTACATTTACCCTGTTTGCCTTGGATTAGATCTGTGGTTATTTTGATAGGACCTTTTTTATTTACCTATTCATTTGTGAATCTTTTATCAATGCATATATTTCATGTACAACAGATGGACGTCAATAATACCATGTGTTTGTTGGTGTTGAATAGTTATGTTTCCTTCCAACAAGTCACCTTATACATGTAACGTGTGATTTATCTACTAGATAGATTAAGATAGATTTATCTTCTAATAGCTTTTTGTTTTGTGGAGGGGTAAAATACAGATGCTAATTTTGTTTTTGGGACTATCGTAATGATATGAAAATGATAACGAGCATATTTATGTTTCTATCTGACTTTGCTGACAACGAAATATAAACCAAATAGTTTGTCGTACTACTTAGTCATTTGCTGCTTGTTAAAATGTGTCAACTGTTATATGTAAGTTTAAATTTTAAAATTGTAGAGGGGTAGTCGTGAATGAATAGGAATGTTGTATCTATATGGGAAGATTGAAAATCGTTTAGCGTCGGAATTTACTTATTTAAAATAAATTTCTTATCAAATGAACCGATACTTTCACAAACAAATTTATCTTTGGCATTGATATAAGTCGCCAAAATAATTAAAACAGATCAGTTTCAATTCTTTCATATTAGAATTATCTCATTCCAAAGCAAACAATTAAAACCCCTTATTTCAAGCCAAAGTTGCATGTCGCTATTCAAGCAAAAAAAAAAACAACCTAAAATTAATTTATCTCAAAACTATGTAGAATTAAAAATCATTTCTCTAAATAAAGCCAGACTTGGTTCCGACAGGCTCTTCAAGATATAAGAGCCTTGTGCATAGATTTGACATTTTTGAGGAAGCTAAGTTTTATACACGCCTGTTTTTCAGAAGAGGAACAATCTGTATTAATTTGTATTTCTGATCTTGAACTTCTTTTCTGCTTCCATGTTTATTTGTGTCATGAAATTAACATGAATGATATCGGAGGCAGATCATGTCTGTGAAAACCGTTCCAAGAGAATGAGTTTATTTTCTTCCTGTGTTAGTTAGGGAAGGTAATATCTACATAATTGAAGTTTCTTTCAATGTGTACAATGTGAACAATACAACATATCTTCAGTTCAATACAAAATCCAAGAGTTTCTTTATTAAAGCATATAGTGATTTATATTAAAGTTTATGAATGTAAATGCTCTGACCTGTTTTTATCAATTTTTTTTATTCCATGTTAATTTAAATTAATGCTTCCAACGTAATATACCTGATAAAGGTAACTCTTAAAATCAATTAACCTGTTTTGTTATCATGAAAATGTATTTCACGTAGAATATCAGTGATTAAGGTAGAGTAGGTACTTAAATATTATTGTTAACAAACACAGGCACGGTGTTTGATTTAGCAATTCAATTTTTGCTTTATTATTCCTAATGAATATATACAAGATTCAATTGATGCAACTTTTACCTTGACAATATTGCTTCTATACGTTTTACTGGTTACTAAATGAAATTATTTCAGCAAATAATTTATCTAAATTCAAGCCTACTTATCCGAATACGTGTGACATGTTATTACATAATAATAATAATAATAATAATAATAATAGTAATAATAAATAATAATAATAATAATAAGTATTATTTTAATTAAATAGTAGTAACAATAAAATAATACAAATGATGATGAGGAGGAGGAGGAGGATACACTGATGATGACAATGATTATGATGATAATGTTACCGATAATAACAATAATAATAATAATTATTATTATTATTATTATTATTATTATTATTATTATTATTATTATTATTATATCTGGAACAATACACCAGACGGAACTCCATAAGAATTTATGGGCTACACGATCCGGATCGAAAGGAATCCTGGCAGAACACCATTATTAAAGTAGTTAACGTGTTAAACGGAAATCTTGGCATGAACGTGAGTGAAAAAGACATCGACATTGCACACAGGATGGGGAAATTTTCACCAGAAGGCAACAGGCCTGTCATATGCAAATTTATTGCAAGAAGCCACAAACTTGAAGCCATAAGCCTGCGCAGAAAATTGAAAGGAAAACAGATCATTATTCGCGAAGATCTAACCTTCAAAAATGCCAAACTGCTCGAAAGTGTGTCATCATCTGAGCATGTAAATACAGCATGGTCAAATGAGGGCAAGATTTACGCGTCACTAAAAAACGGTAAGGTTGTCCCAGTTAAACACCATAGGGATCTCCAGCGGCTTATCTGAATTGTTATTCACCGGAATACCTGAACAGTGAAGTGATTGCAAACACTACCTTTAAGCATCAAACCGTTCATATTTATTTCGCGTGTGCTGTGTTCACTGAACTAAATACACATGTATAGAGTTCACTGGCTGTGTTAATAGAGTGGGTTTTTCCCAGGTAGTAAGCCAATCAAAATGGTGGATATTTTTAACTTTCAGAGAGCCCAATCACGCTCTAGAGATTCTATACACAGGATTCGACCCAGCAACAGTCAGCTAACGGTGTAACAAGAGTGGAACCAGTCCAATTGTTTACTTCCGAAAGATAGTACTCTGCTTGATAACTCATTCACATTTTATGTTAGAGAATGATATTTAAGTATAATTTCGTAAGTAAATGGTAATTTGTAACTCAAAAGTGACGTTTAAGTGCTATACTATTTATTTCACAATGCAAATAAGAGAACCAATACACGGTACTAGGCATTTGGCTTTGCAATTTAAAACCTTGAATTGAGCATGTCAATAGACTTAGAGTGCCTGGTTATTCAAACTAAATGTGGGCTTCAAGCGGTAACCTTACATATATGAGATGCATTTGCTAAGTAAGTATACACAGTCATTTATATGTGGTCTAAGGTGTATATTTTTTTAACACGGGCAAGGTAAACATTCACAAATATGAACTTTTATCTTTCTGTGTTGATTAGAAAACATTTTACACAGATCTACATGTGTACATATAAATGCATATCATCTTTACATGTATTGTTCTATGCATTACCCTATTGAACGACAAAATGTGCAACGATGAAAATTTAGTCATGTAAGTCAAAACTGCAGGCCTACTAATATTTTTGTTTTTTGTACATATAAGTGCATAACATCTTTATCCTGCATTTTGCTTAGCATAATCTCATACACTGACACAATGTGCATAGAGTTAACAATAAGATTTTAGTCATTTAAGTCAGAACGGTTAGCCTACTAATATTGTGTATTCTTTTTGTTTGTCTGCTTTTCTTACTGTTTGGTCCTTTAAAACCTTAGGGTTGTCACTTTACATCTTTAAAGGAAAACAATTTAAATAATCCATCCATTAATTTTGCTATAAAAAAGTTTACAGAGGTACATATAAGCATTAACTTGCAAGCATGCTGGCTTGCCATAGCTGAATAAAAGATGCTTATAACAGAAAACAATTTTCAAGTAAGATTTCTTCTCTTCTTTGTTGAATGCTTATTTAAGCAACTACATTTGTTCTATGTTTATGTTTACAGTCTATGTTTATAAAAGTCTAATGTACATTGTCTATAAGGGAATCAGTAATTGTGTCCTTATTACATTTGCTCCTTTATTTCGCTTTTTGTAGGAGCGTGTAAAACAAGGTGGTACTAAACACTTAAACTCTATATGTGTTTTTTTTATCCAATTTAGGATGTGCCTTTCACTAATAATATACTATTGAATAATTAAACAGAAAAAAATCTTTAAATAATGAAAGGTAAGAATTACAATTATACAGTTTAATGTTTACCAGCATACATTCAGTACATATATAGTCTAACTCAAACATTGTTCCTTTGACTTTTTCCCCAAAGGAACTTGGGAACTGGGTAGACTATGTATGAACAATTAATAATTGCAAAACCTTTATAGAGCAAAGATTGTTAAACTATTGTTAAACTTGAACAAAAACTATTGTTTTGCTGTTTTACATACTTTTTGCTTTGAAATGTACCGGTACTCAGTTTGTTTGTTTTTTACATGGCATGAAAAATTAGGACTGCTGGTGTGCAAATGTATTTACAATATATAAATAAATGGAAACAAATTAGTATCTACATCATACATGAAAACTTATTAAATATACTAAAAGTGTATAGGTCTATTAATACATGTATATATAAATTAAACTTGCTTCAAATGTTCAATTTCCACTAAGGCACTTGCTGCTTGCGAAACTTGTTTATGTTACATCACATAGGTGATACTTTTATACTTACACTAGTTTATTTACTTGTTTTTGTGATAGATAAATGTGGATGTTCTCTGGTTAATTTTCCTATTTTGGTGATTATTTATCAAGAATTGATCTATATAGACATACTCCAGCCTATTTTTCTCATATGTTCAAGTAGTCAACACCTCTGCACACCTGTTTATATCCTAAAAGTTATTAATGACAGATAAATTAACTGTGTACTCTATGAATGCCCAGGGCCTAGGAAATAAAACCAAAAGAGCTGATGTTTTTGATTTTCTGAAAAATAAAAAAGGTCAAATCTATTTTTTACAGGACACACATTTTATTGATGAAGATATGAGACAAATATATATTGAATTTGGTTTTGAGGTCTACTATAATAATGGAAGTAGCAGCTCAAGAGGAGTTGCAATTTTGTTGATAAAAAGCTGGACTTTCAGTTTAAATCAAAATATTGTGACTGTGATGGCAATATGTTGATTATAAATGGTTTAATTTGTAAGAAAAATCTCTCATTGGTTAATATTTATGGTCCCAATCAGGATAAACCTGAATTCTTTGAAGAAATAAAAAATCAGGTTAAAGAATTAGAGGACCCTTGTATTATAGCAGGTGATTTTAATTTAGTCTTGAATCCGGAATTAGATTATTTTTACTATCTACACATAAATAACCCAAAGGCTAGGGAGTCACTTATAGAAACAATTTTCGAACTAGACCTTGTAGATTGTTGGAGAGATATTAATATGGAAAAAAAGGAATTCACCTGGTTTAAAAAGAATGCAAATAAAAAGGCTAGACTAGATTTTTTCTTAATATCTAACTCACTAATAGTAGAGGTTACAAACTGTCAAATATTGCCGGGCTATCGGACAGACCACTCACTTATTAAATTACAACTAGAGTTTGGTAAATTCAAAAAAGGAAAGTCTTATTGGAAAATGAACAACTCTTTATTAAAAGACATTAACTATGTTAAAAAGATAAAGAAAAAAATACTTGATTTAAAAGAACAATATTGTGAAAAGAACTTACTCAATAATAGAAATATCAGTGAAATTCCAAATGAAGAAATTAAATTCAATATTAACGATCAGCTGTTTTTTGAAACTATTTTATTTGAAATTAGGGGGGAAACAATTGCCTATAGTTCAAAAATAAAAAAATATGAGAATGAAAAAGAGATTCTGTTAATTAAAGATATTTCATTTTTAGAAAAGCAACTTATAACCAATTGCACATTACTGCAGGAAAAACGCACTGAATTAGAAAAAATAAGAGAAAAAAAATGGAAGGGGCAAAAATTAGATCGCGTGCAAAATGGATAGAACACGGTGAAAAAAATAGTAAATATTTTTGTAATTTAGAAAATAACAATTTTATTTCAAAGTCCATGTCAAAATTAGCTACAAAAAATGGTCAAATAGTTGATAACCAAGAAGAAATTATGGAAACAGTAAAATCCTTTTACAAAAGTTTATATAGCTATAAAGAGGCATGTGATGTCAATCTCAATGATATAATTAATACCACAGAGGTAAGGATTTTAAAAGAGCAAGAAAAAATACTATTAGAAGGAAACCTTACTGAAAAGGAATGTCTTGAGAGTCTAAAGTGTATGAAACATAACAAAAGCCCAGGTCTTTCAGGATTCACAGTTGAGTTCTTTAAATTTTTCTGGGCAGACATTGGCCAATTTCTTGTAAGATCCCTCAATTGTGGCTTACAAAAGGGTGAATTGTCAATCTCCCAAAAACAAGGCATTATTACATGTATTCCAAAAGCTAATAGGGATAAAACACTACTAAACAACTGGAGGCCTATATCTCTTTTAAACGTTTCCTATAAAATTGCATCATCTGCTATAGCTAATAGATTAAAAAAGATTCTTGATCTGATTATTAGTGAAGATCAAACAGGATTTGTAGCCAATAGGTATATTGGAGAAAATACAAGAATAATATATGACATTATGTTTTACACTGAAAAGTATAACCTACCTGGTCTCCTATTACTAATTGACTTTGAAAAAGCATTTGATTCAGTAGCATGGTCTTTTATTAATAAAGTTCTTGACTTCTTCAACTTTGGCCCAATTTTTAAAAGGTGGATAAGCATTTTTTATAAAAACATTGAATCGTGCTGTCTTGTAAATGGGCACTGCTCAGAGTGGTTCGTTATGGAAAGGGGATGTCGTCAGGGGGACCCTATATCCCCATATATCTTCATTCTATGTGCAGAGGTGCTTGGCATGGTGATAAGACAAAATCACAATATTGCAGGAATAAGAATTGAAAATTTTGAATATAAAATATCTCAATACGCAGATGATACCTCTCTTATCCTTGATGGTACTGAAACTTCTCTTCTTTCTGCTTGCAATGTTTTAAAATTCTATGCACAATTTTCTGGCCTTAATATTAATATTGAAAAAACTAAAGCAATATGGATTGGTAGCAAGCGAGATAGCAAAAGAAAATTATTGCCACATCTAAATATTTCCTGGGAAACAGAATTTACTCTACTTGGTATTACCTTTTCAAGTGATCTTAGCAAAATTATTAATTTGAATTATGATAAGAAATTAGAAGAAATTAAACAGCTTATAACTAAATGGTCAAAGCGAATACTTACACCTTTAGGCAAAATAACTGTGCTCAAAACCTTAGCCCTCCCTAAAATTAACCACTTAATCCTAGCATTGCCAAACCCTCGCAATGAAACAATTATAAATATTCAGAAAATGTTCTCTAAATTCCTTTGGGAAGGCAAACCTGGAAAAATTAAAGAGGAAGTTATTTACAATGACTATCAACAAGGAGGTTTAAGAATGGTCAATGTTAAAATATTTATAAATGCTCTTAAATCATCATGGATCAGAAAAATGATTCTAAGAAACAAAAAATCTTTGTTAATAGGTTGTCAGAGTAAAAACCTAAAAAATCTTCATGTCCTTGGGGCAGAATATATTAATATTAAATTACATACAATAGACAATCCTTTTTGGAAGGATGTTTATACATCGTATTATAATTTCATGAAATCTATCGTACCGAATAGCAGTAATGATGTAAAATGTACACACTTGTTTTATAATAATAATATTAAGGTCGGAGGTAAATTCATATATAGACGAAAATTTGTAGAGAAAGGTGTATACTCTATTAATGATCTTTTAAATAAAAACGGCACATTTTATACTTTCACTGAGTTTGTTCAAACATTTGGACATATAACTAACTACCTTGATTATGCAAGTATAGTTTCATCTGTTAAAACCTATTTAAAAAAGGTCAAAATGCACCATCCTGGTAATAGACTAGAAGAACCAATACTTCCTTTGTCACTTTCACTATTACTAAAAACAAAAACTGGGTGCAGAAATATGTATGACAGCATGGTTAAAAATAATATACAACCAAGTTCTATTTCAAAATGGTTAAATGAATTGGGCTGTAATAATATTGATGTTGTAAAACTATTTAAGCTGCCTTTTAAGTGCCATCAAAGCACCTTTTTGCAGTGGTTCCAATGTAGAATAAACCACCGAATATTAGGAACAAATTCACTTCTTAAAAAAATGAATATTAAGAATAATAATCTGTGCTCGTTATGTCACCTAGAAGAAGAAACCATTTTTCATCTCTTCTGCAAATGTAATATTGTGAAGACTTTTTGGCAAGATTTGATTATATTTATTAACACCAACTGTCCTGCATTAAACATTCCAATGTCAGATGCAGACCTTATTTTTGGAAACAAAAATCTCCACAAAGTTATCAACTTGATTTTCATACTAGCTAAATATTATGTATTCAAAACTAAAGATAAAAACAAACACCCTAATGTTGGAGTATTTAAGAAATATATAATAAATCAATACAAGACTGATCAATATATTGCTAGTGAAAGTTTGAACCAGAGAACACATGATCAATATTGGAAACCTGTAATTGTCTTAATAAACAATATTTTAACAGAATAAGAAAAGCTACCCATTTTACCAACATTACCAAATGATGGTCTTGATCTTACTAGTAACATCTTTTTAGAAAATATAATGAACTTTAAGTTCACCTAAAATAAACTTATTTAAACATTTAAGTGTAATCTCTGCTCATTAATAGATTTATTTAAACAGCACATTTCTTTCTTAATAAAGTGTTTTAAAAACAAGCTTTACAGTTAAATGCATTCCACAGAACTTTTCTTGTTAAAAAGCAGTGATTTTTTCAGCTGTTTTCTAGTTGTTTGTTTGTAAATATGTGTTAGCTTATAGTTAGCTTGTTATGTCCATAAATACAAATAGCTAATCAGGACAGTGCAGGCATCAGAAAGATCTAGTAATACAAGATTCTGATATTAGAAATATAGATTATTCCATAAATTATTATTACACTGTACAAAGACTTAAGTTTTGGTACATATATAAGCCATACTGTCCTTGATATAGTTAAAAATCCCAATCCTTTATACATTCAGTTTACTTTACTATTTTATGTTAGACAAAAGCATATTGAAAAATCTAAGCTGAAAATCTGTTTTATATGGACAATGTTAATATGATAAGAAATGTGTAACATATGTCTGTATGTTGTGACTGTACTTTATATGTTGTGTAATTTGTGACATGAAATAAAGTTAAAAAAAAAAAAAAAAAAAAAAAAAAAAAATATTATTATTATTATTATTATCATTATTATTGTTATTATGACATAACTTCTATCAACAGACACTAAATCAATACATCGACTATTAACCAGCCATTGTTTCTTCCGGACAGTGGTCATCTAACTCGCAATCTCTGTGTATCTCCAGGGCATAGGGTTAAAACTGGGGTTATCCCGGGTCACGTGCCTCGAGGTGGACATTACAATGAGACCGGTCATTCATCAGTGGTCAATCAGATAAATCGGACCTTAAATGCAGCTTGTCGACACATCGTTTAATGTGTGTCAACAAAGATATAGATATATAAGTATGATTGACAAGGAGGTTAGATCTGGTAAGACATATACAAAGTTAGTGAAGATGATAAAATACTTAATATGCTTAATCATTGCTACTAATTCGAAGATACATGTTTGAATGAGAGAGAGAGAGAGAGAGAGAGAGAGGTGGGGGAGAGGGAGAGAGAGAGACAGCCAGAGAGGCAATTCAGTGATGAAATATTTAAACACAATGTTCGATTCCCGTTAGGGCCACGCACTTGGGAGATCATTTAGCTGGCCTGCGGTGAGCTTAAATACGTAGCACTTGTCAAAGGTTTTTTGTCACTTTTTTGTCACCATTAATATCTGAGCGATAGCCAATACAACCTTATGACAGTTATACAAATAAACTGCATATTTACCATTAAACTTGCCGCTTTGACATACACCTGTTATCCTTGATTGTGTGTATTTTCTTGTTCTTGTTCCATGAAATAGGAAATGTAACATATCCGGTACTTTTTACAGATGCTGATGTAAAGATTATTGCCAACGGATCGAGAATCATTTCTCTATGATTTTACCCTCTATTGAACTAAACTACCTCGCAAAATTCATAAACTTTATACTGATCCTGGTGGTAAATCAAAGAAATGATATTGATTTCATCTGGATCTAATAACATTTCTGTCCATTACTTTGAAGGCTGTAAGATAGAAACCAATACCTGAAAATGTGAGAAGCGGTAGGAAAAACATTTATGTATGTTTATTTTGCATTGAACACGACTTCCGTATATGTTTTTGATCTGTCCCAGAAAACCGAGTCTGAGATTGCCTCATATTTACGTCCATGGAAAATAGCGAGAGATCTTTCCCCCGCCTGGGCCAAGTCAAATCTGGATCAATGTGCTATACTCCAACAATTTGGTGGCTGTTATGTTCGCAATTACTGGGTGTTTTATGAATTCTGAGATTGAACTAGTGCGGTGATTCAACAAAAGATCTATTCCATGCGAAATGTATAGTGTAGCGATTAGTTATGTAAAATAATTAAACATATTTATGTACGTTATGATCACTTGCCTTAACAAATATATAATAAAATGCATGAAAACAAAAAATTAATGATATATACGTAATTCTTTTTTTAAGAAATCGATTTGACAAGCTTGCCACTCAAGAATTAAAATAAATACCACAGACCAATAAGTCAGAGGGGCGATCTGTGAGCGTTTCCAAAATTATTATAAATAGTAATTGCATAGTAAAAGCATAGTAAAAACCAACCTCTTGGAGTTGACTTTTCTTTGAAAGCAGCTCTTAATTAAATGGCTTGATTAGCGATCTCGCTCGCACTCACGAGGGAATGTTTGATTCCCCTATTCCACTATTCCAAGATAATTAAAACTATTCGTGTGCCACACAGCCGTCGTTTGCGAGTTTTGATTTACGCAGAGATCAATTCTGTTTGCATTGATTATCAAAACCAATCTCACAAAAGCCATTTACAATGACCTTGCTCTAAGTGGCGCCAATTCAAGCTATACCCTATCGAAGGTAATATAAACGATGTCACAGAAGTCTGTGAAAAGTTTCCAACAAAGGATATAATTAAGACCACGTGCATTTAAATATTATAAATTTAAGGCTGTTTAAAAGCAGGCCTTTTGCAGTGCAAAATGTAGCTTTAATTTCAAAATATGACTTTTATATCAAATCAATATAGTAATTAGTATTAAGAAAAGCATCAATATAAGAGTGAGAATGGTGAGTAAGAATTCAAGATGTTTTTATCTAGAATGACCAGTAATCAAAGTCCTCATCGATTCTCCTCAAGAACTGGAACATTAATAAGTCGCAAAAATGCAAATTTATCTATTGTCTAACAGTTTTGTTCGATTTGTACGATTCTTCTCAAAAACACAATTATGAAAATATGACAGGTCTTACGAGTATTGTAACAATACCAACTACGTATATCCTGCTTTAACTGTATCTTCAAATTAGTAGCTGACAATAGATAGTAGTTTGCCAATAACTAATACATGTAACATACTTCTTACCTATTTCTAGGAGAAATTGTGCATACTTGCTTTATACACGAAGACATTACTTGACATACTGTTTTCTACTTTACCTCAATTGTTGCACAGGACAAATCTTGAAATACATCGCTTTAAATGTCCATTATTTCCAAATCTATAAATAAGCATAATTAGAATGTCACCCTAAAATGGACATCGACATCAGAGTTGATTACCCGGAAAATAATGTAACGTGATACCAAAAGTAAGAGGTCACGTGTGCGTGTGTGTGTGTTCGTGTGTGTGTGTGTGTCTGTGTGTGTGTGTGTGTGTGCGTGTGTGTGTGTGTGTGTGTGTGTGTGTGTTTAATTTAAAATAACTGTGTAGCAAGGCAGGGACAGGACTAACATATATATAATGATAAGTGGGGTGTCATGATTTACAATTCACATATTTTGAAAACATTTAGCAAGTGACCATATTTTCGTATCTGAAGTACAAGTGTCTTTTTAACTATTTCTATTTGTAGTTTAAAACATATTCCTCGTATTATGCCCCCTCCCCCCCCCCCCCACACACACACACCGATTATCGACATCATCATCACGAAACAAACAAGAAACAGTTTCAACAATACTTTCCTGTAACACCCCCCCCCCCTCTTAAATAAATTAATTATTCTTACATACAAAATAAACCCATACTTCATATATTATTTTCACTGTATAAATTAATGTGTATTCGAATCCAAGTGTACTACAATAGTCTCCAACACAAAGACACCAAAGCAATAAGCTTTAAACCCCAAAATCTTGTCTGAAGAATTTTTTAGTATTATCACAAATGTTATAAACAAGGAACCGGCCTCAATAGCTGAAATAGTAGAGCGTCGGTTTGCGGATCGGTAGGTCGCGGGTTCAATTCCCGATCGGGTCATAACAAGACTGTTGAGTTGGTTGTAGTGGCGTCCCTCTTAACGCTCGGAGCTAAGGAGACAGCATTACACCTGTATCGTCGGTGTCAGTATAATGGACCGACCGGGTCCAGTCCCTGGGCACCTCAAAAGTGCCCCTGTGTTATAATGATAGAAATGTCGCTACACCGTATCGGCAACAATTCCTGCAAATCCCGACCCGTACCTATAAACAAGGAATTGAAAAGCCATAGTGGCAAAATATAATAAATACAGGCCTGATAACCCATCTACCAGACGTGTCCCTAAACCACTGCTGGCCAGTCAATCTCAGTCTGCGAGTAAAATAAGATCCATCTAACTATGACAAGCACCTGGTCCGAAGCATCTTGCCTTAATTAGCTATTCTCGATGTTTTACACCCCAAGAGCAATAAATGAACGAGAAACTATGTAGATATAATGGTTGTTTGACTCTTCAATTAAGTCGTTAGCCGAATCTGCTCGGAATTAGAGCGAATCAATTAGAAGAGGAAGCTAAACGGTGGGATTTGCTCTATTCTTCATGACCGGCCCGGATTCTGTCTGAGAAATGTTTCATACTGCGTACACGTCGATATTGGATGAAGCAAACAAAGAGTTTCTTATGTCGTTAAAGTCACGTATTTATTACAGAGAAACAAACACTGTTACATGGAGAGAGAGAGAGAGAGAGAGAGAGAGAGAGAGAGAGAGAGAGAGAGAGAGAGAGAGAGAGGCGTAGAGAGAGAGGGAGACGTAGAGAGGCGTAGAGAGAGAGAGAGAGGCGTAGAGAGAGAGGGAGACGTAGAGAGGCGTAGAGAGAGAGAGAGAGGCGTAGAGAGAGAGGGAGACGTAGAGAGACGTAGAGAGAGAGAAGGGGAGACGAATAGAGAGATGTAGATGTAGAGGTATGAGGCGAGAGAATGGCTGGCAGAGAAGAGTGGGATCTGAAGGAAAATAAACAGGAGATAAATACTAAGAGCGTAAAAGTCGAAGCTTTACAAGTGAACGAATATAAAAAGACAGAGTGAAAAGGTAACAAGCCAAGTTATAGCTAAGAGATAGGTATAAGAAGAATCAAAGACACGAGAAGTGAGATTACGTGAGGCATGGAGAAAGGTAAAGTAAAGGGTGATTAAGCACTTTGACAGAACATAGGTGGTGTAAGACTTATAAAAAAGAGGAGTAAAAATGGTGAAAAAGTGTAAATATTAATGACGAAAGTTACTACCGTTCATAACAGTTTGGATGATTGTGGAAAAAAATCACTGAACATCTTAATTATAGTAAAACAAGGGAAAACATATACATGTACAGCAGTACTTGCAAGGTCATTAAATTAGATAGTGGTCAAAGGTTTTATACGGTCAAAGTTTCAACAACGGAAACATAAACCATTTAAAAAATAAAAGCACGATAATAGGACGGATAATGTACTTGTCGCTTGTGTCAATATTTACGGCTATGTGTCCTGGAAGTTTTTGAAGGGCGTTTACAAGGTCATCAACATTACTACCTGATCATAATACGAAAATAGTTCGCAATTCTATGATTTTTAATGTGAAACGATAAAAAGTGCAACAGTGTGGTTAAGTTGAAATTGAAACCATTTATAAACATTTAAAAAAGTTTTTAAGTCTTAAATATTGTTATCGTAATTTATTATTGGCGCTTTTGTTAATGTTTATATATTGGCATATGTTATTTTATAAAAAAAAGAAAAACGTTTTTTTTTTTTTACAATTATCAATCAAATGGGGTAAATGCTAGATATACAATATATGCTTTCTTCGTCAATTTTATAATAAATGCATCTCCTTAAAATCCTTTTAACCCTGCATCAATAATTTCCAGTTATGTTAACATTTCAAAATTATTTATAATTCAAAAATAATTCTAAGGCGTCTTCATGCATCTTGTTTCCTGCTGTACGCTATCTAGTTTAAATGTGTTTTTTGTGCAACACTGATAAATGTATGAAGTATTATCACGCTTATTTACAGACAGATAATATGGTACAGATGATAACGATGGGGGTTCTTAATGCTACCCCCAGTTAGCTAAGTACGTTCCTTTTGGAATGACATACAACAGAGTGTACCTGCCTTCAGTCTCAGATGAAATAAGAGGCACGGGCTGATAAGATTGTATACATAGTTTCCATGTGATGTCATCGACACTGATAAGACAGTTTAAGGCAGCCGTCTTTGTGGGTAGAAGCTAATGCAGGACGAAATCAGGAAATATGTGCTGTATTTAACTCACCACTCTGTTTTTACTTTTCAGTCTATTTTACTGAATTTCATATCAAATTTAACAGCTTTTATAAAGTATTTTAAATATTAAAACTATATTTTGATAGTTTCAAAGGTTCAAGAAATACAACCGAAAATGATACACTGTTCATTTTGTTTTAAGTATGAGCCAATAGTTTTATTTATTTCTGTGTATCAATTCTGTGTGCATTTATCAAATGTAAAAATATTGCATTCTAAAAATACGAATTTCAAGAGCTTTCAAATAGTGTATAGCTTTTAATTTTCGGACCACAAATAAAGAAATTACAAGAAAATAAAATTAACCCTTCTATACAATATGAAAATCCCTTGAAGTTACCATCAAAGATGGCTGCCAAGATAAGGGGTTTTCACTGATGCGGAAACTATCTATTCATATATTATATGCAGTGCGTCAGTTGGAAAGGCGAGTTTGTTTCTTTGATTGATTCATCCTACCAACTTCCCGGTGTTCGGAGACGAGACTGCATGTATTAGAGACACATATAGTGATGCCGTCACCGTGGTATCATGCCGCGAACACTTAACGTAGTATCACAAAACAACTTTATCATGATACCGGACCAACTAGTAGTGAAAGTATTCTTATATGGTATGGCTTGGTATGGCTTATTGAATAGTAATAATGTATTAGATTTTTATAAAAATATAAAGGACATGCCAAGCTACGAACCATACTTGGATATTTTACCTAATGATTTAAGAAATTTTATTACAAAAATGAGAATTTCTGCACATTCTTAAAGAATTCACACTTTCAAGAAATCCTTTATCTAGAGAAAGCAGATACTGTTTGCTATGTAATAACAGACACATCGAAGATGTCTTTCATTTTATTTGTATATGCCCAGTATACATGTACAATGATTCAAGAAGAAAATACCTCAACTAAACTTTATGTAATAGACAGTCTGTATATAAAATATGTTTGCTGTTTGATTCAAAAGACAAGAGCATACTTATTAATCTCGCCCTTTTTATCAAGAAAGCAACCTTAGTAAGACGGACCATAAGCGTTAATAATACATAAAATTCATTCTCTAATGTTGTTTATTTTATTCTTTTATAATGCAACTATCACATAAAAAGCTTAATATATTGTCATTATTATTTCTCCGCTTCCATATTAATAACTAAACCGGATACTATATTTGTATATTGTATATATATAATACGATGATGTACATGAGTACAAATCTGAATAAAAATATGTTCTGGTCTTATATTCACTGTTGAGCGTTAACAATGTAAACGAGGAGACTGACTATACCAATACCATTTGTGCGAATGTAGTATGTGCGAACCTATAGTTAAAACTTGGGAACTATGGATGTCCGTCCTTAAGGCCAATGTTTTCTTACTTGGCTTTCATGGCCGATGGTCTGGAAGTTTCATGTAGACATGCTATTAGAGCCTTTGATAAGAGGACACAATCATTCTTCTTAAAGTAAAATATCCCATAATTGTCAACTAAGCCTTGCATTGTGCGCATTTATCGACTCGTGACTGATCTATTACAGCACATGTAACATCAAAAAACGCCAAGGTCGAATACATTATTATAACCTTCCAATGCCAAATGACTGCCCTTCAAAACATTTAACAAAGGATTACAGGTTAAAAATGCTTGATGAGAAAGGATATGTAACTGACCGTTTGTCAAGTACAAGTACGTGTACAGGTTTATAGTATCATAAGGCATATATTTTATGTTTCGGAAGTAGCAAATAAAATACAGAAATTTTGGATGAAATATTATGATAAAGTTTGAACAGAAGAAAGAAAGACTAATAAATACATATTCTGTGTTTTATTTTTTATATTTTAGACATGTTGTTTAAGCTGCTGCTGTTGATTCTATATCGGCAACCACAATACACTAACTTCCCTGACAGGAAACTGACGGAAAGCTGCATCACAGATATATTCTTTGTTTGGTAGATACCAGATTTGAGAGACAGCAAATCCCCAGGAGAAAATAGCACTCGTGAAAACACCTGTCAAAGCACGACAACAGACATATGTGGAGATAGGAAACATGCGCTATCACCGACGTTTGCTTTCTGTATTTCACTCAAGGTGATGAGTAGGTTCTGTTTTAAGGTACATAGAAGCGACATATCTACTTCAACCAAATCGAAGCCCTGCTGTTTTTTGGAGGGATCACCTGCACACAACTTGTGATCAGGGACATTATCTCGTATTTAGCTTTGTCACCTTGACCGAGTCTCGAATCAAAGGTTGGCCCTAGGCACCATGCACTGCTTCATGCCGCTTAGAAAAAAGTTCTCTCTTCCAGGGTGTCATCGGAGGTGCGAGTCTTTAATGCGCATTATAATTTTGTACTAGTTTTCAAATATCAGGTTTTCGTAGCTGATGGGTTATATCCAAAATAATATTTTTGAAGAAAATCGGCGATGTACTTTAAAGATAACAGTTGCCAGGCAGTATTTCAGGTAGAAGTGAAGCTTGCGAGATAAAATTCAATGCAACTAGTTTTACAAAGATTTACAATAAACTTAATAATAAATATATAGTACTACATGTATATTAAACGTGTACATATTTTCAGTGTTTTTTTAAGTGAAATGCACAGTAGCATGCAGCTACGAAAATTTAATTGAACATCATTTTAGTACAAAACGGAACTTACACGACCCTTCTTAGACAAAGTGTTATATACAATAATTATGAATTGTTTGGGATTTTCAATGTTGATCACTATTTTGGCACTTCAATTTACCAAACGGATTTTTAAACGCATTGCAGTGACAATATGTTAACTATAACGACGTCCAGATATTCTTGGCAAAGTAAATAGTCCTGACAAATGCCTGGGAAGGATCGCCGTCCCTTCCTGAACTAAAAATATTTATTGCCCTACACTAAATAATATACAATTTCAATTATAACTTTTCGCGTCAAATGTTTTATTCAATAAATAAGTGTAATGGACAACTTACAAGGTTTTCCAATATCAATAATACGTACAGCACATGCTCTCTGCAGCGACTTGGATGTCACAAATCCATGCTTTCACTTGTTCTTTCCTTGTTATTGTTTGGTAAGGGAAATAATGATATTTACATCACCCCAACTCTCCGTTTCCTATTGATATGTTGTTCTCTGCTGATACGCTTTCCAGATATCATTAAAAAAACAAACGGAGCTAAAGCTGTCTTCTTAAGTACCGACATAAAACAAGCCAGTGTTAGTGTTAGAAGACAGATTGTCCAAACAAAAGTCAAAATGGATGGCTTGAATCAAGTCTTGGTTGTTTAAAGATTATTTACTTCCTTGTTAATGATGCGAATGAATTCAACAGAAGCAATACCAGACGTTTTCCGTAACTGGACATAGAAACGTGTGGCTGAGTTGTTAGTCCATCAGTTTGAAATTTGATCTAATGCTGTAGTTTGACCATTCAGTTTTAAGATTTGACCCACTGTGATAGTTTGGTCTATACGTTTTAAGATTTGACCAACTGTGGTAGTTTGGCCAGTCAGTTTCAAGATTTGACCCACTGTGGTAGTTTGGTCGATAAGTTTCAAGATTTGACCCCCTGTGGTAGTTTGGTCAATCAGTTTCAAGATTTGACCAACTGTGGTAGTTTTGTCGATCAGTTTCAAGATTTGACACACTGTGGTAGATTGGTCGATAAGTTTCAAGATTTGACCCACTGTGGTAGTTTGGTCGATAAGTTTCAAGATTTGACCCACTGTGGTGGCCAATCAGTTTCAAGATTTGACCCACTGTGGTGGCCAATCAGTTTCAAGATTTGACCCACTGTGGTAGTTTGGCCAATCAGTTTCAAGTTGTGACCCACTGTGGTAGTTTGGCCAATCAGTTTCAAGTTGTGTCCCACTGTGGTAGTTTGGCCAATTACTTTCAAGATTTGACCCACTGTGGTAGTTTGGTCGATACGTTTCAAGATTTGACCCACTGTGGTAATTTGGCCAATCAGTTTCAAGTTGTGACCCACTGTGGTAGTTTGGTCGATCAGTTTCAAGATTTGACCCAATGTGGTAGTTTGGTCAATCAGTTTTAAGATTTGACCCACTGTGGTAATTTGGCCAATCAGTTTTAAGATTTGACCCAATGTGGTAGTTTGGTCAATCAGTTTCAAGATTTGACCCAATGTGGTAGTTTGGTCAATCAGTTTCAAGATTTGACCCACTGTGGTAGTTTGGCCAATTAGTTTCAAGTTGTGTCCCACTGTGGTAGTTTGGTCGATAAGTTTCAAGATTTGACCCACTGTGGTAGTTTGGTCGATCAGTTTCAAGATTTGACCCAATGTGGTAGTTTGGTCAATCAGTTTCAAGATTTGACCCACTGTGGTAGTTTGGCCAATCAGTTTCAAGATTTGACCCAATGTGGTAGTTTGGTCAATCAGTTTCAAGATTTGACCCACTGTGGTAGTTTGGCCAATCAGTTTCAAGATTTGACCCACAGTGGTAGTTTGGTCAATCAGTTTCAAGATTTGACTCACTGTGGTAGTTTGGTCGATCTGTTTCAAGATTTGACCCACTGTGGTATTTTTTGATAAGACCAACTGTTGTAGTTTGGTAGGTTTTAGAAAAAAGACACAAAATTTGATCCAAATAATAATATGGCAAAGATTCAATGTCAGTAATCAACATAATGAAGTATCTACCTGGAGATGATAGATAGGTAGACGGATGGATGGATGGATGGATGGATGGACGGACGGGCGGACGGACGGACGGACGGACGGACGGACGGACGGACGGACGGACAGACAGACAGACAGACAGACAGATAGACAGATAGACAGATAGATAGATAGATAGATAGATAGATAGATAGATAGATAGATAGATAGATAGATAGATAGATAGATAGATAGAGATATATATAACCCAACAACATTTATAACTAGGGGGATTCAACGACTAGGTATCATCAATTGTTTCAAAGTGTGCGAAGCAAGCGTGCCCTTATGCCAACTTGTAACGATCAATGTACAAGAGAAAACATTAATCTTTCAACTTACCATCTTGTATTAGAAACAATGAAATTACTGCTCAGAACACCGTTCTATTATGCATAAACCCTGCCCATTGCTGTAATTCAATACAATTATACGATATCTCCGACGGTTCATCAACTCTATTCAGGATTAATAAATGTCAGTAAAACCGTATATTAAAGAAATAAATCAAGTCGTTGAAATTCTTTTTTTGCAAATGCATTCAAAGATAGGCAAATGCAATAGACGTGTTCCTTTGATTTTTAGCCGGAGGACAAGAACAAAGCATTGCTTCTAGTAAAATCACAGATTATAAAAGTTGTTTTGCTTGTATTGTATTTCTTAGATTTCGTACAATATCCTGATTTTTATTACATTTAAAAAATAAATCATGTTCACATGGCAACGTTTTCATTCCCAACTAAAACGTTTTCGCAACATACTATTTATGCATTGTCTCTTTTCTGTTTATTGAATAGCAGTGATGATTTACAAATAATACTATATCAGAACAAGAGCGATCTTGTAATTCAAAAAAAAAATGTTTTAACTTCATGATTTTTCATAATAAGAGGAATATCAAACATTTTTGTTCCGTTTTATACAATGCAACTGGTTTTCTTATGTGAAGAGACAAACTCCTGGTTTATTACGACTTTGACTTACACTGTGTAAAACAATATGCTTAAATTCTATAGAGAACCATTTAAGTCATCGACCTTTGACATATAATTACAGCATCCATATACATAAGTTACAAATGCAATCACACAGTACATCAGTTTGTATCTAAAAAATCATTAAACCCAAGACTTATATATGAAACAAGAATAGACAGAGCACAATGCAATTCTAAAAAGGCAATCACCGAGTGTTGTACTGTAATTCGAGCGCTCTAATTACTCTTGCTTAATTATTTATTCATTAGATTTACAGTGGTTCATGACATAATTGGTTATAAATTTGTACTGCAAATACTTAACTTTAGGGACATTGAACTTGGTGATTTTTTAAAACCGAAAAGTGAATCCGCATTTGTCAGATAAAGTTCATTCATTAATAGTGTTGTTGTTGTTTGGCTCTTTTGTTGTAGGTGTTTCCTCTTTTCTTTCGTTTTCTTTGTTGTTGCTTTTGTTGTTGTTTTGTTGTTGTTCTTGTTTTTTCGTGTGTGTGTGTGTGTGTTTCGTGTTTTCCCTTTTCTTTCGGTATTATCTTTTGTATTCAGAAAATACGTGAAATGATAGACTTGAATTATTAACAAAGTTGCAAATATTTTGTTAGGCATGTCCAAAATTGAGTAAATATCTGCAACTAGAGAGATTAACAAAGCAAAACTAGTATAACTTTTTTTATTATAACCTTAATTATATACAAACTATTTCATTTTGTTATCGATTTAAATGAAAGAATATGTTTTACTTAACTACATGTAGTTGAAGATAAATTATTCTGTCTGAACAATTACTGAAATGGCCATGCTCCTGAATGAAGTACACATTTTTGGAAAGTCTTCTGCTATAAACATGGCATTGCTCTTTTAGACTTATAAAAATTGTTCTTACTTTTCAATTAGCTTGCACTTGAAATACCTTTGTCCTGTGCCTTTTCAGAGTTTGATATATGTTGCAATGCTCATAGGACTTTTTCATATATTTTTACTAAATAAAAATTCATGGTGGTGTTCATTCCGATTTTAAGACATGTCGAGAAACTCGTTGTTTTCTTATCTATTAGTTTATTTCCATCCACACTGAAGCCAGATTTGACTAAAATATTAGTAAATCTGTGTACTGTGTTGTCTTAATATTTCACGAACACAATAGATTCTTAAGAACAAAGTTCTAAAATACATTTTGTAATACACTGCGCGCTTTGTTCCTTCCAAGAAAGACATCATTCTAAACGATTTTCACGGAAACTTAAAAACTCCAAACCACATCCATGACTGTAAATTATATTATAGATCCAAGTTTTAACAATGTCTGTTATTTTTATTTTTTTTTTAGTTTTATATCAATGTTGTGCGTGTAAAAATATCGTTAAATAAGAGAGAGAGAGATTTAAGAAATTAATGTATGCATCTGTTTTGTTAAAACTTTAAATACCTATTTGTCTATTTATGATTTTGAAAAACTGTCCAGTCAAAGGATTTACAATAAACAGTTTCAATAATTTGTTCTTTTTGACCCATGTAGTCAAAATGTGTTTAAAGTGGCTCCGCCAGCTTTTACTTAACAGCTTCAGTAAGATGTGATTCTAATTCTGGCAATTAGGAAAACTCGCTTCATACATTTTCTTTTTTAACTTTTTCTGACCTGAAATTATTATTGGGACGAAAAATGATATTTCCTTCTGTGTTGTCTTTGTTGTTTGTAGTTGATTGAATAAATGGCATTCAACGATTACTGGCGATGAAAACTGTAAGCAAGTAAGCTGATGGGTGTATTTATTGTCAATACACATCCCAAGTACACTTCAGTAACCTTGGGAGCGGTGCCTATACGTACATTAGATGAACAAAAAAGAACCTGCCTACACAACTTTTTTGACAACTGTTCGTTTTTATCGCGACATTGCCAGTGCTAGATGCATAGCTGAATTATGGGATTGGTGACGTCACAAGTAGAAAAACTGTCGACAAAGTGCAAAATCGGACAAATCTTGCACAGTACTTTAAGTTACCGTTGTCAGTACAATCAACTTTCTTACACAGTTGTGATACCACACGCTGTTACAAATGATATGCCCTTAATACTGCTGCAGTACCTTCGCTATCTCTATAAGTGGTGTATATATGAGTAAAGGTGTTTCATTACAGGATTCGTATACATAAGTTTTATTTGTGTTTTATCATTGTTAATGTTCGGGGAAGGGGCGGATATCATGTATTGTTCAAAATATTTCCTGTTCAACGTCCTGTTCATATATTTATACAAAGTCATGCAGTGGTATAAACAGAATGTTGAACGGAAAATATTGTGAACAATACATGATATCGTATATATATATATATATATATATATATATATATATATATATATATATATATATATATATATATATATATATATATATATATATATATATATATATATATATATATATATATATATTGTAGTTGATATATTGTAGCATTCACTGTGAAGTCATTATGTGTGTATACACTGTGTCGTACTGGATCAACCCGTCCGAGTTTTTGAAATGTCTTCGCCTGGCTATGAACCTCTTCCAATCTGACCGTATACATGCAAGACTATCAACGTTGAGATTGAGGTTAATCATGAACGATGGCTGATTTATTCCAATGACAGAAACACTGATGACGAAGATGATGATGATAATGAGATGTAAGAGGAGGAGCAGGAAAAATGTGACCTAGCAATGTGCTTACCTTGCGCCATCTCCTCCCTGTATTTGCGTTCCACAAACTGAAAAAGACAAAAATCAATCGTTAAGTCTTTACGTGTTGGCAAAAAAGAATTACTAACAACACATATGAAAACAAATAGTGCATTACACAATTGTGCCCTTTGTACCATATCGTGTTTGTGAGTTCATAGAAACAAAACGATTAATCAATTTTAATTTTTAGATGCTTATAAAATAGCAAACAACACATCTAATCCGTATTCAGCCGCATATGGCAGGAATAGAAAAAAAAGACTGTGTGGATGTGAACTGTGCTGAAAATTTTGCGAAAGTGTTCCTGTTTCAAAGATTGTGTCTATAATTAAATAATACGTGGTTGAACAAAATATTGTTCATTGCGAATTCAATGATAACTTGGCTTCTCGAGTTGTTTTTCCAGAAATTTTATAAAATACTGTAATTGTCTTTCATACACGTATATTGTTTGTGAATATTAACCCCGAACTGATGAATACATTACACGGTAGTTGCTGGTTCAATTTCCCGCGCTAACCATTTTAACAGCACGAAAATCTCGTGAATAACGAAAAAATCATTTATCACGGCGAAATATTTTCGGCAAGCACATGTTCTTAATTTATTTTACAACTGATATTGGAGCGTGTGCAACTACCGTGTAATGTATTCATCAGTTCGGGGTTAATATTCACAAACAATACTACAAGACGACATTCCCAAAACGAGCTCCAACTATTATTCAACAATTCTCCTGGTTTTTGTTCTATAATTCACTTTTATTTCCAGCACTGCGACACCATCCCTCCATTTTACCAAGCTGCTGCCCGAATATACATTTTATTTTTACGACTTTACCAGGAAGAATAAACAAGAAGACAAATATAGCATACTGACGGTATATAACTTTCACTCCGGCCTTTCAGACGGTCAATTTATATTTATAAATCTCGTGTCGCTTAGAATTTTATAAAAATGAAATTTATCCAGCTATTCTCTTTGAACTTTATCTCAAGTCATCTTTCTTAACTTACTAAGGTATGAATTATGCAATGACACTTACAAAAACAAACATGTACATTCTACAATAAAAGGAACTGTCAGGTTAGCTGACACCCAATAGAAGGAATACCAAATCATTTTACAAACAACTTGTGTTTATTCCTCCTAACGTCGGTAACATATAAGGTGACAACCGACTGGAATCTAGGAAGTTTTCCACCAATGCCTCTGGTTTATGTTCGATCTTTCCCACACTACGGCACACCGGACCTGGTAGCGCAATCGGTAGACCGTCGGCTCCAGGTACGGAAGGCCCCGGGTTCGATCCCGGGCCGCGACATACCAAAGTCGTTAAAAAGTGGTATAGCTCCCTTGCTAACGCTCAAGCAAATATAAGGGTAGTTCCACGACTGGTTGGCCCGGTGTCAGGATAATGTGACTGGGTGTGGTATCATGCCAGATGTTCACGGCATGCTATACACAGTGAAGGCAGCACTATATCTGCTTCACATGGACATCGTCTCCAGATAACTGAAATACTGTTGGTGGGACGATAAACCCAATAAAAACACACTACGACACCTTTTCTCCCTATTTTCGACCTGAAGCCCGTGCAGAGATTTTAATTTTGCATGATTTAGGCTAGACGGTGCAAAAGGGAGGAGAAGATTATAACTTAGCCTTGTCAATGGTTATTCAACTTCAAGTTTACCCTGAAGGGACTGTCTGCTGATATGCTGGACCATTTACACGGGTCGCTTCGGGCTTTATCGATTAACACCATACAAACCATTCCGATGTATGTTAAGAACAAAAATATATCAGAATTATTAATTTACACACAAAAAAGACAGAAAGGCATAATAACTTTCTTGGGTGTCCAAGTCGTTTCAGTAAGTTTTAAACGAAGTATTTTTATTGTAAGCGGGACATTCATGCGGATGGCGTCGGACTATGTGAGCAATGTTATGAGGGGATATGGAAATTTTAAGCTTTAATCTTCTAATAGTATCAAATAAGTAATGTATTAAAAAAGAAAGAACTCTTAAGACATGATGAAAATATATAAGCAGAACATATAAACCAGTTGATTTTGAATTTCTCTATTTGCGAGAATTTGACGCGGCTGGCATTGGCTCTATCCGAGTTATCTCTGACGTGGACGAGTGAAACAACCAGTAAAGACAAAGGTTTTACCAATGTAACTATCAGATACAAAACAATCAAAATAATGATGTCACAACCATAAATTAGGTAAATTAGATTTTTAGGATTGGATTGGATTGGATTAGCCGGCATTTTTGCCGATACTGCGCAGCGACATTTCTATCATTACAGCACAGGGGCACTTATGAGGTGCCCAGGGACTGAACCCGGCCGGTCCATTATACTGACACCGACGAGTCAGGCGTAATGCTGTCCCCGTAGCCCCGAGCGTTAGGAGGGAAGCCACTACTACCAACTTTAAAGTCTTTAGTATGACCCGGCCGGGGTTCGAACCCGTGACCTCCCGATCCGCAAGCCGACGCTCTACCATCTGAGCTATTGCGGCCGGTTTAGATTTTTAAGTTAATAATTTTACACCTTAAAATAGCACAATATCTAAATCATCGACACCATCTTTCAACACATTTTGTTCCATTAAATTAGACGTACATGTACTTAATTATTAAGCACCTTTCTTTTAAAGGGACAGAGAGTCTGGGTGACTATACATTACTGTTGCCGTTGATTATTTACCTAGTTCCGATGAGATCTAGTAAAAGGTGCAAGTCAACAACTTAAAACAGTAAAGCCGTGCCTGTACTGTTGTTAATTATTCGGGAAAAAATCCATCGAAGCTTCAATTGCCCGGCTCCCCTCCCTCTTCCGTCAGTGACAAGATTGTAATCGAATTAGAGTGTCATGAGTTCGAGGGAGGTATACTGGGTGTGTAATTCTCAAGTTGTAAATAATAAATACGATGACACTTCCCAGACTCGTTCTAGGAAACGGAACAAGGCCAACTGACATTTCTAGCGTGACTAAATTGGTCATTATTGCGCACTAAAGTGTATGTGCAGTGTGAATAATCTCCGCCTGAACAATTACTAGATGGATGCGGTAACTGGGTGTCAGTTGAAGATCTGCAACAACATGTACACCAGTAGCTAGAAACGAGATGTTTCAATGCCTACTTGATCAGCAGTAATAACGAACAGATTATTTCAGACTTGAACATATCAAACTGGATGCCATTAAAATTAAATGAGATAATATTTTCTAGTCAAATTGGTTGTTTTTAACGCAGTTTGTTGACCAAACTGTTGTCGTTCGCCGTATCGTATCATCAGGCGGAGGGCCTGTTGTAAGAGATTGTATCGCATTCACTTCACCACACTCTCCAAGGATGTCCCAACCCAAGTCCTAAGTTAAAGCTAACAATATACAAGAAAGAGCACTGATGCGCGATATCCATGACGCTGTAGAGGGCATGTTCTGTAAACAAGAAGATGGCTATCCTGCGGACTAATCGCTCTATTATTATACTGTCGGTTCATTATATAAATATTTTAGAGTAAGGAACCGTAACTCTGACGGGAACTAGACAATCGGCTACTTTGTTTTCTTCCTTCTCTGCTAAATCTGTAATTGCAACCTGTATTTCTTATATCGGCATACTCAGTTTGTTTTTTTAATACTTCACCAAACGGCTACGAATTCCTATCAATGGCCGCTACTTTTTATAATTGCAAGCTAATATTTATTGTTGCAGGCTACACCATTAAAAACAAAACGGCTTTTTTTCTTTGAAAAGGGCCTCACAGAACTACTGCGACATCGCGTTATTAACTGCTACACTATAGTCCATATAAACAATGCATTCCATAAGAGGCATCGCTCTCAAGATCGGCGCCAACTCTCACCGTGTTTTTCCACGGTCATCGTGAAGCTCTTCTGCCTTTGTGATGACTTTGGCATCAAATGAACTGCGACTGGGTCTAATCTTGGCATATGTGATATATTATTGACAATAAATATAGACTTTAAACCTACAACTTACCATAAGTTGAAATAATCTATTAAATACTTATATTGGAATATTTAATACAATGCATAAAACACTTAACACAATTGTCATAGGGCGTATCTACTTTTAGTTAAGTAGTTAGGAGATACAAAAATCATTTTGTTGTGTAACTTTTAAGTCATTGTCGTTATAAAATCGTAATCCGGCATGCAGTGAGTCGAAATAAGGACGTGAAGTTTCAACTATTTAGGGTGTATTTTATTTATTTTAAGGCTAAACTGTTTTTTGTAAACATTCCTCATTATTGGTGTACAAGTTGTGTATGTATTGGTTGCACGCCATATGATTTATGCTGCAAATTCAAATTTTGCTATCCCTTTATTCCCCCTAGATTACCAATACCATATCAATCGTCATTCCATCTGTATATCAGCCAGCTCCTTCAGCTTGTAGTGCTTTTGTAGTTCAAAGAAAGCACCAGTTGCTTCAAACAACATGATAAGGTGATAAGAGATCTGCTCCTGGGAAAATAAATGGCTGCTCAACGTTAATGACAAGTGTCTTCTCCGGCATGTTTGTTTCAGCAACCAAACGATCTTCTCAGCATTAGTCACTTAGGGTAGGTAACGTGTGTCCTTAATAAAAAAAAATGGTATGAACATCGCATAATTTCTCTAATATTGTAAGTTCACTATGGTAGTAAAGAGAAAACCTAGACAATAAATGGCTAAAACAATAGACACATCCCATGTTAACTTGGACACTTCCTTACATGGAATATTACACTCCTACCAGACCTTGAACCATTGCTGTTACCGGGATATTGGTTAGAAGTCTGAGCCCCCTCGATTTTTGACAACTCTCATACGAAAACCAACGTTACGACACATCAAAGGGTTCTATCGCTTTAGTACTTCAAGGACAGCACATTTTGCCTGAAACACCTTAATTATTTTCATGATTGTCGCGTCCATGGATAATAAAGGGCTTTTCACCTCTAACAAGTGTAGTCCAAAGCATGTTTGTAGTTTATAGTTCCATAACGTGAAGGTTTTTTTGCATGAACTTGGATTTGAACCCACGCAATGGGGGCTGGGTGTAGCAAATATGCGACTATAACCCGACCAACAAAGTAGGGGGATACTGTCATTTATATTGATGCCTTTACTAGTACTGCATTAGAGTGAAATCCGGAAACTGTGGCAATATTTCATCAATATTTTTACACACTCAATATTTTTACACACAAAAACGCATCCTTATATCAGCCAGTTTCCATATTTTTCAGCATTACTTTACCTCAGGGGAAGCACCAATTACCTTTGATAACTTGATTAGGTGAGAAAATATATGCTCCTTTATCGAAATTAGGGTTTTCAACGTTAATAGCAAGTGTCTCTCCACTAGCATTTGTGCAAGAGCAGGCAAGCCCTTTTCTTAGCCTTGTTCAAATAGAGGGTATATTGGTTACATGGTTCTAAAGACACAACAGTAGCAAAGAACACTGAGTTTTATTATAACAACGTTATTTATCAGGATACATTTATGAATAAAGAAAGTATACAATATTAGACAAACTATTAAAAGCATTAATCATAATTATTTAATTATCCCATCTCTTAATTCCTCTTGACATATTTCATTCCATTTCCTATCGTCGTCATTTATAAAAAAGGAATTGCAATAGACATTTCTTATGTTTATTTGCATTATTTCTTTAAATGAAACGTGTTGCGAGGCCTTTCTCTAAAATTATCCCATGCAATGCATACATTGTTCACACAGCGATCTTGCAAGAGCCAATACCTTCAAAGTATTTGCATCTTTATTGATTTTTATATTGAGACACAAACAGCGGGTAATTTTGCAGGTGAACACTGTGTCACAGCGTGACGTCAAAGCCGGTTTTGACATTTGAACATCTCTTCATTTGATAAATTTTAAGATAACCATCGAAGGGCACAATAAAGATAAGAAAATGTGACAAGGTCCTATGAGCAAAGGAACAGATACTCAACTTTGAAACGGGACAGGATAAAGGTATTCACATGCCAGTCAAATGTCAAAGTTCCAACAAAACTGTGGCGATACATTTAATGAAGAAGAGCAAACCAAACAATTATACTTGGAACGGTCAGTCGGCAAAAGGGCTTACCATCCTTTATTTTAACAAAAACTTACAAGGCAAAAATATTATAACTATTATCAATAATAATTAAAATTCCCAGTGAAATAGATAACATTGCAATGTGATAAAGTTTTCCTTCTTTCAATTATATTGCGCTGGCACGTTATTGTCAAAGTTGTTACGTCAAGCTTAAAGAAATAGTGGGGACACTTCCCAGATGTTTGTAAAGCAACAGGCACATCGCACGCTGGCAGACCTCCCCACATGAAAGTTCTCGCCCCAACCAGGATTCGAACCCACACAGTAGGCGGCTGAGGACCTACAAGACTTTAAGCCCGGTCTCTCGTTAAGTATTAAGTTGAAATTAAACAGTAAATTACGTTTTTTGTGATATTACTCAGAAAAAATATAAAATATCTTACTTTTCTAGGATGCTGTTATAAACATCTCTGACTGATTTTGTACATGCTTTCAAGTTTAAACCACAGCCTACGTTAAACTAATGTATTTATTGTACCTTTTCAACTGCCAACCGATGATGGATTTTCAGTTTTGTTTACCAACTATACATTCTATGGTGATTTATTTGACAATAATGTCAGCGGTTGTGAATACTTGGCAGATGATTTGTTTTGAACTGAAAAGCTGGGAAAGAATAACAGCATGGGTCTGGTGAACTGGCAATCGTCAAGTAATCAATTTTAAAGGCATGTCAATACTTCAAATCACATAGTGTTTATGATCGTGCACACATTTAGGTAGCATGCAGTGCGTGCGCAACACGTGCGGGTTGATAAACAATGGTGCGTGGAATTTCACTCCTGCGCATTTTTGTACATTTCCGTTTTATAATCTACAGCCATCAAAGTATTAAGCTTTTACTGCACCGACAACTGAAACATGACAACCGGTCTTTGCTAATCTCAAACATCGGCGTACCTACAGTCGTCCAAATTTTCCTCTGCATTATAAAAGAAAACACTACCAAGATCATGACAATATTTTGACATTATAACTATACAATTACTTTTTGTAAACAACCATAAAAAATCAACACTTTCTCAGACCCATTTTTTCATAATTATCATCCCCATAACCATCGTTTTATTAAAGTATTTATTATTATTTACATATTGCCGTTATATCCGGAAATAATTACATTTTGGCCATCATTCTAACTGTGTGCATCGCCGCCAACATCGTCGTCTTAAAAACAAATTCACCAGGATCCAGCAACGATAACCAACCTCACTAAATTCCCATTAGTTCTCCAGCATCTGCAAGGCCTTTCGTCACTCCTCGATCATTATAAATCAATTAAACCTTTTTTAACATAAAGCTATTTTTATGGCAGTTTTAAATCATTGATTCGGTGTCAATAAATCTTCAGATATTGGCTGTATAAAATTCGTTCCTTAAGTTTCGAAACGTCATCAGTTCTCCGTCATAGATTCTTTGACATTTCTAAAATGAATAATTTATATTAACGAAAATTTTAAACGACATATTTTGTTTAGCCATCCAAAGCGATATAGTGTTACCTTCATTGTGTTGTCAATAAAAGTATGATGCAATAGGAAAAGCACTGTTAATATCACAATCTCTGGTCATTGGATTTATTCTACAGACCAGTTCCAAGCATCTAATTGGACATTTTGAAAATGAAATAAGACAAGCAGATGCAGAAACGTGTCTTTGACTCAATCTCAAGTTGTCTATCTTAGCCCCAGGGTACATCACTTTGAGCTGGAGACTGAAACTGTCAAGAAATCTCAGATTGGGAAAACATACTCAAATCTGACCAATCAGATGCACGAGTTCTACCTTATTCAGTGACATACATATAAATGTGACCAATCAAATGCCAGAGAATCGTTTAGTGTTTATAACGTTAAGCTGTGAAGTGGCTCTCCTACACATAGACATCCTACAATGTCTTTGTCTTTATTGATTCTCCAGTTTGTTCTTAGACTTTGGATAAATTACCGTTCGTTGAATACAGTTCAAGGCAATCAAAAGACATTTGCTGTCTTTATTGAGTCATTAAATTACACGGCATGTGAATAATTAATGCCCCTCTCTCCACCTGCATGTTAACTTGAGAACTAGATGTTCAGGACCCCATCTCAAGTCGCAGTTTCAACGAAAGAAAAATGCATTTTAAAGTAGAATTGTTCTATTTCTGACTGCTGTCAACAGTGCCCGTTCAAGGTATGGTCCGAAATCGCTTCGCGTGCCGCATCACGCAGCAGTTGGCACAGTCGGATTCTCCATTAAACATATTCCATTGGTTCTAAAAGTGAAATAATTCGTTTTTATTTTCAACTTAGAGTAAACGAAGAGTCGATTTCCTCTTTGGGCGCTTCAAGACCTTGGAATGTGGTCAAAAGATAGTTAAAATTAGATTAAAAAATAGAGCTCAGAAACATCTGATTGGTCAAATATTGATGATGTTTAAAATGCCAGTTTGCAAAGACGTAAATAGGAGGTTGCTATACTTGTACTAGAATTAACTTGAATTGTCAATAGTGGGTGGTTGGATAGTACAACTACCGACCCAGCTAACCAAAGGACGTAGTGGGGAAGGGATTGAAACGTCACATGACGATTACAGTCCACATTTGTTTCAGTCTCCAGTAATCATTTTGACTTGTCCATACTAAAGAAGCACTAAAGACTTCCAACTTTAGTGTTATGTCTTTGGACAGTCACGAATTCGCTGTTGAAAGCGGACTTGCTAGCCCCTTTATAATACTATTGTCCATAAAGAAATGCTAAGAGAAGGTTTTTGTGGCTGAAAGATCAAAGGAAGATTTAGGCACAATAAGTCTTCATCCTTCATCCGATATGGTGCTGTGCGTTTTATTTTTCTAGTTCTATATACTCTATTCAAACATAATCTATAAGCGGTTATTTAAAAGCAATATAATAAAGGGGAACGTCTGGATGATTATTGTATGCATGAACAAATGCACATATTTAAATACAGATTAGGTTAACACACGCAAGGCTTTCCAGTAAAAAAAAACACAACACACCTAACAGACATGAACATTTGCTATCGAGACGTATACTAAATTGCAAATTATCACATATAAAGGATAAACATGCAGCGTACACGTATAAAAAAATATAGAAAGATATACAGTCAACTCTCGTTATCTCAAAATCGGTTATCTCAAATTTCCGGTTATGTCAAACTGTTTTCTACGGTCCCGTTTTTTCCCTATAGTTTCTATATACATGTATATTAATTGTAAAATAAACCTTGTCAGTCGTCAATAACCACAACAGTAATCAATAAATAACTAGCAGAAGAATAAACTCACAATGCTTAACATTCACTTCTGTTCGAATCGGCGGACAAATTTTATTCAAAATATCGGCACATCTGTTTGAAAAGTTCCATGTTTCTGCTCAATCAATATTCCCTTCCGCCATTAGCCGTGATCATAGACATGTCAGTTTATTTGCACGTTTTAGCAATCATAATGGATGATAGGAACACACGCCAATGGCTAGGGAG
The DNA here is from genome assembly GCA_007844125.1 of Sinonovacula constricta. NCBI lineage: Eukaryota > Metazoa > Mollusca > Bivalvia > Cardiida > Solecurtidae > Sinonovacula > Sinonovacula constricta. The sequence goes on along the minus strand of CM017563.1, from coordinate 6,383,426 downwards.
AAATCTCTGCCAGTGTCTACACTCAGAGGATTGCAATACAAATACAGGCCAGCGTGCATTCTGGTGCCAGAAGTTGGAATTGAACAAAAAAACATGATTTTAAAGGGTTCGTGAGATTTGTGGGGGCTTAACCGTGGACAGATTTATCTTTCCTTGGACAATTCAAACAGGGCCCACATTTACAAGACGGCTGTAATAGAGAAGTACTAAAGAAGTTTATTTGCAAGAAAAGTATAAGTGTTTATATTCTGAATGATGATTATTTATGTGTTTGGCTTGGTTTAAAGCTGGTGCCCGACACTTTGCCTCTATCTAATATATGTTACAATATCTGACCTCTATTTAGGGTATTTTCGCATAATATATGTAGAGAAACATCATACTTTAGTCAAAGCTTTGTCAGTTTTCAAAAGTATCTTAATTCTGGGGCAGTAAAATTCGTTAATCAACACTTAAAATTGTCATTCTTTTCAAATCTATAAATAAAAACTGGAATTTCTGCCAAAAACAGACATCGACGTCACAGCGGATGACGTGGATGAGCTAAAACATATGTGGTTACGAGGTTGTCTTAGTTTAAAAATAGCTTACTGTGCAGCGTGGCTCAAATAGGAAATACATGTTTGTAATGACGATTGTGGAGTTATAGTACACTTTTCAAACAGTTGAAGGATATCAATAAAGAGCATTTTGAGAGATCTGTTCAGTTTATAAAGATGTTTAACGAAAATATGTTGGGTCCAAACAGTCGGCTACTACCTTTAAGGTAACAGTGTCTTCCTTTAAATGGATGCAGAGGACGGACGGAGCAGCGAGCATTCTGATGCAAGACGGTTGAATGGCTAAAATGATTCACGTGAAAATATTTATTGATACACATTCATCATGTTGTTTTCCATATGTATCGTATATATGTACATTCTGTTCTTTTTTCCCCGTCAAGTTCCAGGCGAACTGTCTACTGTCGCGAAAGTATGTAGCATTCTTTGATAGTACATTTTCAACTTTATTAAATGTTTTTGCATTGAAATAGTACAATTGTCTTGTCGATTAAGTCTATTTCAAAAGTATCGTTTAAATACTTTACGTGTTTATTTTACAACCTTCATGACGTCAGTTATCCTTTGCGCTGTTCTATCGTCGTCATTGATCGACTCGTTTTTCCAAGTCAAAAGCTCTTATTTGAAGTATATTTCACCGTTAACTTCTTTCTTCGTGTTACCATCAGCCTTTTTCACCTGAGATATATTCCTATTATTCATACCAACCAATCAGTCAGTAATTATAGCAACTAATCAAACACATTGTTAATAATGGCGTTACAGGGTCTAGTCACGTGATCTTTTTTTACTCCCGGATAGGGATGGTAGGAAAGAGATGTTGTTACGGCCGTGTAAATAATGGCAGACGTTTATCGCTTCATAATGGCGGTGAATGATTCCGCCAAGTCTGCAGCATCCCGATTAGCTTTCCAGTAGATAATATTATATGTCTCAATAATTTAATCATATCCAATTATAGTCGACCTCCTGATATATGTTGCAAAGAGTAAGAGTAGGGTAAGATGAATATGGTCACTGGGTCATTTTCCTAGCGATGGTATTACAATATAGTTTTCAAATGCACACAAGGTACCAGTCGAAACTCTGTTTTGTTGGTTTGTTGTTGTTTTATTGTTTCGCTTATTAACTTTTGAATACATAATTTTGTTTGAGTATATAAATGTGTAAAATGCTTTAGCCTCATAGGCTAGTCTATCATTCTTAATTTTGGTAAATCTCGTAAGCTATAAATTATAAAAAAATGCAGGCGGCCCAACTTTTTTAAGTAACACTATTATGTGTTGAAAATAGATGTAATGACATCTGCCGTCTGTTTTTTCGTGGACATTACAGGGTGAAAATAGTACCAAAGTTCCATCACGAACTGAAATGACTCATTCCATTTCGCATTTTCAGTTACGATGTACTGAACTGTCCAAGAGATCATGCGTCCGCCTGTGTAAATATGCAAAGAACTGTCTTGTACTTTCCTTGGAGCTTTTTGTTGCTATATATTTTAACTCACACAAAATATACTAAAAGAAAGAGACAAATATGTGAAGGTCATCTATGCTTTTGAATACACAATCATACCCCAACCGTACTCAAAACGCCTTTCTCTAAAATAAGTATACCAAAATATTACTTCTTAGGCGTACAGAATGTATCAAGTTATCATTAGGTCTGGCTTCTTCAAGATATAAAGAACGGGTGTTGGCCATCAACTTGCTGTGCAAGATTAACATTGTGTTCAAACTTCAGGATACCTTGGTGTGAAACACTCTTGGGTGTGTGGGCACCTAATTAAGGAGGCTGATGTTGAGGTGAAACGTTTAAACTGTATGGATGCCCATGATAAGTTATGCTTGTATTATATGCCATCAAAGTTAGATGGCACTATAAATCATCATCTGAGATATAAAGTGTCCCATCTATGAATATATAACGACAACAAAGCCACAGACAAGGGTCGAACCTCTGACTTCAAGCAGCAGTTTATCAAAGAAATGTCCGACAGAAAAAAAGTATAAACTGCTGTTGTTTTTTTTCTTTTTGTGTGTTATGTCTCGTCTCTGTGTTTTTGTCACCTCTACATTTACCATTTTTGCCTTTGTCTACAGGTAGTGCAATTTAAATTTACGTGGTAATTCTTTTAGAACCTTGTCTTATTTTCCGATTTAAAATTGAATTCGACCCTTCTTCTTGATACTATCCAGATATAATGTATTATAAAACATTCGAAATAAACCACCATTTTCTCATACATTGATCGGCCTAATTTAAAGTGAATATCGAGACACATTTATGATTATTTCCGATATAGGCTTATATAAGTGGTATATAATAGAAAACAATTGTTCTAATCAGAAGCCCTATGGGTACATATCAGCTCCATTATCTGAACATGGGTCTCTCAGTCAGGGGTACATTATCTATATACGGACACCCAGTACATCAATCCCACCCCATCCCACGATCTTTAGAGGTCAACGTCCGTCGGTAGAAGCATCCTGCCTGGTTTCCATGGTTATAAAGTATTGTTTCATCACATCTGTCCCTTGTCTAATCACTACATTGGGTTCAGGGCGTGTGCTCTTGTTGTTATAATACAATGGTTCGGACATCCATCGGGGTAATGTGTTTTGTCTCGTCTCTACGGGAGGCGTGGGAAGGGGTTAGTAACTATCGCCATGGTGTGGTCTATATCTTCTTTCGTAGCGGAAAGGTTGGTCAGTTACATTTCTTGTTTTACTGAGGAGTTGTAACCATTTACTTTAGATTCTCCGTTTTTTATGTATACATGTACACTGTGCATGGTGTACATTTGTGGTCAAAGTCTGACATTGTGATGAGTTGAAATGTACACGTGAAAATAACTCTATCGAAATTAGGCCATGTTTTATAACCTTCCATCACATACTTGGAAGCTTAATATTCTAAACTTGAATGTTGTTGTAGTAAGTTTAAGACTATGAAGTAATAAAAAAATGGGAATGTGAAAAATAATGTATTGAAAGTAAAGTTGAAAATGTACACACACACACATTGCATGGGAACTGTTTTGACTTTCTCGATCTCATTTTTAAGATACTAAACTTGGCTCAATTGTTTATGACTTATACAGCCATAAATATCTTAGCTTGCACATGTGCAAACATCATTCAGAAATGACCTTTCCTTTCACACACAGATTGCCAAAACACTTTGCAATATCACTAATTACTCGAGTTCGCAATTTTCTTGCGATTTTCCGTACACCTCATTCATAAAAATATCGCGCTGTACTTTTTGCAAGTCTCGTCTATAGCGAGAATTCACAAGAATAGTCGCGAGATGAAGCTATATCCGTGTAAACATGACGTTAAATCGATGACGTAACTCCGCCAATGTTGTCAGAAAAGAAATGTGCGATCCAGTCTGGCGGATAAATTATTTCTCTTTTATAACGCCGTAAGAAATAAAACCGAACATCTCATGCGGATAACCGATGTCGAAACTCTTTAAATCGGCGTGTGTCGCGTAAATAATGCATAGAAAGCGTTCTGTACCTCGTCGATGCCAGAGTGAAGTGAGGTCTTCCAGTCTATCAGTACTATGTCAGAGATCTCGCCGTTGTTCTCACTTCTTTTTTCTCCAGAAATATTAATCAGATCCACATTCGCATTCGAGTCTGTTTGAGACCGTTAGAACAAAGGTTTTCCGCGTACCCTTTTTCTGTATCCTTAATCATCTCTTTAATTGAAAATATCGCTCGAAATAACATCATATTACTTTATAACACAAGGCAATAAACTGTGTTCTGTTCTATGTGTATTGTAAAGGTCATAACATATATTTGACATATCACACAAGGCAAAAAATAAATGTGTCGTGTTGTACGTGCATTGTAAAAGACGTGTTATATATGTTACATCAAATAAAGCAATAGTTTTATTGTGTAACATTGTACATGTATTGTAAAAACCAGCGTATGTGTTCAGTCCTATTTATAAACTTGTCCTTCGCACAACTCAAGAACATAAGATAGCCTGCAATTGATGTGATAATCGCAGCTACAACACCATGAGTATATTTAACAAGCCTGTGACCTTTTAATCCTCATGGAAATGAAATGTTTGCAAATATCATATAGCAGACAATTAGTCAGTGAATGCCCGACACCTTGTTTACCCCAAGGTTTGTGAAGTTGGCTGGGAATTGGGAATTTGGTATTGGGTATTCAATATCCAGATACAACCGAATACCCAGCCAGCTAGGAATTGGGTATTCGCGAATTCCTAGATACAACCGAATACCCAGCTAGCTAGGTATTGGGTATTGAATATAGAGCTGCAGTCGTATTCCGAGCTGGCTAGGAATTGGGTATTCGAAATATCAATGCAGAGTTTGAATATCGTGCTAGACCTGAATACCTATCTGGCTGGGAATTGGGTATTCGAAATACATTCTGTAAAGAAACTATTCAAAGCAGATTTGAATATCGAGCTAGACATGAATACCCAGCTGGCTGGGAATTGGGTATTCAAAATATTTTTATTATTTGAACAATTCAACGCAGAGTTTGAATATCGAGCTAGACCTGAATACCGAGCTGGCTGGGTATTGGGTATTCGAAATATTTTCTGTAAAAATACTATTAAACGCAGAGTTTGAATATCGACCTAGAGCCGAATACCTATCTGGCTGGGAATTGGGTATTCAAAATATTTTTTTTTTAATAGAAACATTTTAAGCAGAGTTTGAATATCGAGCTAGACCTGAATACCTATCTGGCTGGGAATTGGGTATTCGAAATTTTTTTCCAATAGAAACAATTAAACGCAGATTCTGAATATCGAGCTAGACCTGAATACCGAGCTGGCTGGGAATTGGGTATTCGAAATATTTTCTGTAAAAATACTTTTAAACGCAGAGTTTGAATATTGAGCTAGAGCCGAATACCTATCTGGCTGGGAATTGGGTATTCGAAAAAAAAAATTTAATAGAAACTTTTTAAGCAGAGTTTGAATATCGACCTAGAGCCGAATACCTATCTGGTTGGGAATTGGGTATTCAAAATACTTTTTTAATAGAAACTTTTTAAGCAGAGTTTGAATATCGAGCTAGACCTGAATACCTATCTGGCTGGGAATTGGGTATTCGAAAAAAAAATTCTTATAGAAACAATTAAACGCAGATTCTGAATATCGAGCTAGACCTGAATACCGAGCTGGCTGGGAATTGGGTATTCGAAATATTTCCTGTAAAAATACTATTAAACGCAGAGTTTGAATATCGAGCTAGAGCCGAATACCTATCTGGCTGGGAATTGGGTATTCGAAAAAAAAAATTTTAATAGAAACTTTTTAAGCAGAGTTTGAATATCGACCTAGAGCCGAATACCTATCTGGCTGGGAATTGGGTATTCAAAATATTTTTTTAATAGAAACTTTTTAAGCAGAGTTTGAATATCGAGCTACACCTGAATACCTATCTGGCTGGGAATTGGGTATTCGAAATTTTTTTCTTATAGAAACAATTAAACGCAGATTCTGAATATCGAGCTAGACCTGAATACCGAGCTGGCTGGGAATTGGGTATTCGAAATATTTTCTGTAAAAATACTTTTAAACGCAGAGTTTGAATATCGAGCTAGAGCCGAATACCTATCTGGCTGGGAATTGGGTATTGGAAAAAAAATTTTAATAGAAACTTTTTAAGCAGAGTTTGAATATCGACCTAGAGCCGAATACCTATCTGGCTGGGAATTAGGTATTCAGAGTTTGAATATCGAGCTAGACCTGAATACCTATCTGGCTGGGAATTGGGTATTCGAAAAAAAAAATCTTATAGAAACAATTAAACGCAGATTCTGAATATCGAGCTAGACCTGAATACCGAGCTGGCTGGGAATTGGGTTTTCGAAATATTTTCTGTAAAAATACTATTAAACGCAGAGTTTGAATATCGAGCTAGAGCCGAATACCTATCTGGCTGGGAATTGGGTATTCGAAAAAAAGAATTTAATAGAAACTTTTTAAGCAGAGTTTGAATATCGACCTAGAGCCGAATACCTATCTGGCTGGGAATTAGGTATTCAGAGTTTGAATATCGAGCTAGACCTGAATACCTATCTGGCTGGGAATTGGGTATTCGAAAAAAAATTCTTATAGAAACAATTAAACGCAGATTCTGAATATCGAGCTAGACCTGAATACCGAGCTGGCTGGGAATTGGGTATTCGAAATATTTTCTGTAAAAATACTTTTAAACGCAGAGTTTGAATATCGAGCTAGAGCCGAATACCTATCTGGCTGGGAATTGGGTATTCGAAAAAAAATTTAATAGAAACTTTTTAAGCAGAGTTTGAATATCGACCTAGAGCCGAATACCTATCTGGCTGGGAATTGGGTATTCAAAATATTTTTTTTAATAGAAACTTTTTAAGCAGAGTTTGAATATCGAGCTACACCTGAATACCTATCTGGCTGGGAATTGGGTATTCGAAATTTTTTTCTTATAGAAACAATTAAACGCAGATTCTGAATATCGAGCTAGACCTGAATACCGAGCTGGCTGGGAATTGGGTATTCGAAATATTTTCTGTAAAAATACTTTTAAACGCAGAGTTTGAATATCGAGCTAGAGCCGAATACCTATCTGGCTGGGAATTGGGTATTGGAAAAAAAATTTTTAATAGAAACTTTTTAAGCAGAGTTTGAATATCGACCTAGAGCCGAATACCTATCTGGCTGGGAATTAGGTATTCAGAGTTTGAATATCGAGCTAGACCTGAATACCTATCTGGCTGTGAATTGGGTATTCGAAAAAAAATCTTATAGAAACAATTAAACGCAGATTCTGAATATCGAGCTAGACCTGAATACCGAGCTGGCTGGGAATTGGGTTTTCGAAATATTTTCTGTAAAAATACTATTAAACGCAGAGTTTGAATATCGAGCTAGAGCCGAATACCTATCTGGCTGGGAATTGGGTATTCGAAAAAAAGAATTTAATAGAAACTTTTTAAGCAGAGTTTGAATATCGACCTAGAGCCGAATACCTATCTGGCTGGGAATTAGGTATTCAGAGTTTGAATATCGAGCTAGACCTGAATACCTATCTGGCTGGGAATTGGGTATTCGAAAAAAATTCTTATAGAAACAATTAAACGCAGATTCTGAATATCGAGCTAGACCTGAATACCGAGCTGGCTGGGAATTGGGTATTCGAAATATTTTCTGTAAAAATACTTTTAAACGCAGAGTTTGAATATCGAGCTAGAGCCGAATACCTATCTGGCTGGGAATTGGGTATTCGAAAAAAAAATTTAATAGAAACTTTTTAAGCAGAGTTTGAATATCGACCTAGAGCCGAATACCTATCTGGCTGGGAATTGGGTATTCAAAATACTTTTTTAATAGAAACTTTTTAAGCAGAGTTTGAATATCGAGCTACACCTGAATACCTATCTGGCTGGGAATTGGGTATTCGAAATTTTTTTCTTATAGAAACAATTAAACGCAGATTCTGAATATCGAGCTAGACCTGAATACCTATCTGGCTGGGAATTGGCTATTCGAATTCTTTTTCTTATAAAAACAATTGAACGCAGATTCTGAATATCGAGCTAGACCTGAATACCGAGCTGGCTGGGAATTGGGTATTCGAAATATTTTCTGTAAAAAATACTATTAAACGCAGAGTTTGAATATCGAGCTAGAGCCGAATACCTATCTGGCTGGGAATTGGATATTCGACATATTTTTTTTAATAGAAACTTTTTAAGCAGAGTTTGAATATCGAGCTAGACCTGAATACCTAGCAGGCTGGGAATTGGGTATTCAAAATATTTTTATTCTAGGAACAATTGAACGCATATTTTGAATATCGAGCTAGACCTGAATACGGAGCTGGCTGGGAATTGGGTATTCGAAATTTTTTTCTTATAGAAACAATTAAACGCAGATTCTGAATATCGAGCTAGACCTGAATACCGAGCTGGCTGGGAATTGGGTATTCGAAATATTTTCTTTAAAAATACTTTTAAACGCAGAGTTTGAATATCGAGCTAGAGCCGAATACCTATCTGGCTGGGAATTGGGTATTCGAAAAAAAAAATTTAATAGAAACTTTTTAAGCAGAGTTTGAATATCGAGCTAGACCTGAATACCTAGCTGGCTGGGAATTGGGTATTCAAAATATTTTTATTCTAGGAACAATTGAACGCATGTTTTGAAGATCGAGCTAGACCTGAATACCTATCTGGCTGGGAATTGGGTATTCGACTTTTTTTCTTATAAAAACAATTGAACGCAGATTCTGAATATCGAGCTAGACCTGAATACCGAGCTGGCTGGGAATTGGGTATTCGAAATATTTTCTGTAAAAAATACTATTAAACGCAGAGTTTGAATATCGAGCTAGAGCCGAATACCTATCTGGCTGGGAATTGGATATTCGACATATTTTTTTTAATAGAAACTTTTTAAGCAGAGTTTGAATATCGAGCTAGACCTGAATACCTAGCTGGCTGGGAATTGGGTATTGAAAATATTTTTATTCTAGGAACAATTGAACGCATATTTTGAATATCGAGCTAGACCTGAATACCTATCTGGCTGGGAATTGGGTATTCGAAATTTTTTTCTTATAGAAACAATTAAACGCAGATTCTGAATATCGAGCTAGACCTGAATACCGAGCTGGCTGGGAATTGGGTATTCGAAATATTTTCTTTAAAAATACTTTTAAACGCAGAGTTTGAATATCGAGCTAGAGCCGAATACCTATCTGGCTGGGAATTGGGTATTCGAAAAAAAAATTTAATAGAAACTTTTTAAGCAGAGTTTGAATATCGAGCTAGACCTGAATACCTAGCTGGCTGGGAATTGGGTATTCAAAATATTTTTATTCTAGGAACAATTGAACGCATGTTTTGAATATCGAGCTAGACCTGAATACCTATCTGGCTGGGAATTGGGTATTCGATTTTTTTTCTTATAAAAACAATTGAACGCAGATTCTGAATATCGAGCTAGACCTGAATACCTATCTGGCTGTGAATTGGGTATTCGAAAAAAAATCTTATAGAAACAATTAAACGCAGATTCTGAATATCGAGCTAGGCCTGAATAACCAGCTGGGAATTAGGTATTCGAAATATTTTTAGTATAGTGACTATTCATCGCCGAGTTTGAATATCGAGCTGGAGCTGGTTACCTAGCTTTGCATAAACACGTTCGTTTTTACCTGTATCTATTTCTCGTATTCAATTTGGAAATTACAAATCTCAAGTCTCACTTATCAGGTCACACATTTTATGTTCGCTTACATTTTACAAGTTACAAAACTCAAAGTCACAATTCTCAAGTCACAAATTACTAATGTATAAGTTAAGAACTGACAACCTTCAGACGCTAGCTGTCGGTACCACATAAATAAGTATAGAACGGATTCATAAATGATTCTTCAAAAGAGATACAATAAAAAACAGCCAACGTTATTTGGCATCAAATTAAACGCGTTGTCTTTTGCCTAAAGTAGTTATTAATGAATGTTTTATAATTCTGCAAGTAATTTTACCATTTAAGTCTTTGATTTCTTAAAACTACATTCAATCCAATTTAATATACGTATCGGACTTTTCCAGATGAACATACTAACACATTCGCATTCGGATTTACAGTGCATTGAAATTGAACTACATCAACAGGGGTACGTGATGTAGTGAACATGCTTTCCCCAGAGTCAGGTGATAATGTAGCACAGTTGCTAGAACACCTGCCTCAAGAGCAGAAGGTCTTGGGTTCGACCCCCGCCCTCGGTAATAGGATTTTTCCAGCTTTTTTAGTGGCGTCAGAATGGGTTCTTCAGAGAACCCTGTGGAGCAGGAAAAGGCTAGGTACTGGTAGTTCTGTTGATGCCTGGCTAAATATAAGGAAGGTTAAAAGCTCTCTGCCCAGGTAGACCAGGTGGTAGAGCACCTGATTACGGAGGAGGTCTTGGGTTCGAACTCAATACTTTGTACCGGTAACGGAATTTTGCCAGCTCGGATCACTCCGGTTAAATTAGGATATATGCAGTTTTATGCAGTTAAATGAAAACGGGTGGGGCCAGAGAGGTTGATAGGGGATTGGGGGGTGGGGCGGTGGTGTAGGGGCTGTCAGATCTCCACCTGAGAGATAAAATTATGCGAACACTATTTGAACCGATTCATACAGTTTGAGGAAAAAGTAGAGACGTGTAAATATGGACCGACTTTTATTGGTGCATGTCTACAGTACATGTCACGAATGATATATGTATAAGTAGTCATATCATGATCCCCATTTAAGTACAGAATAATATCCCTAAAATTGTATAGCACAAAAATAATACGTGTGTCTGATTCTGTCAGTAAGAAACTCACAACTTGGAAATACAGACAAACGCGGACGAGTTGAAGCTGTACGTTCTGTTTGTAGATGGACATTCCCGTGTTAGAAGCGCCCTTTGCATCCTATTGTCGAACTGGTGTTATGCAATGTACATTATAAATTTGCGCCTCTAGATTAGTAACTTGTAAATTAGATTCAAGAAATGTAAAATGTATTCGTGATTCTCCCAGCGATTTGTAAATTGTATATGCAGGAAATGTGAAATTGTTCAAATGTAATGTTAAAATGTGAACATTTTCATGTGATACTAGTTTATTAAATTTAGGATGTAATTAGATAGCGGTATTTAGCATGCGCGATGTTGCAATCTACAAATTGACATTAGATGTAACTAATCCATGTATTGAAAGTTAGAAATAGTAATAAGAATATTGGTGGATATCCTCTTCCGTACATAGTAACCACAAATAGTACAAACTCGCCTTTCTCTCCAACCCAAATACATGCTAAGTCTCCGCACCCTTTGTGTAGCACGCGGTGTAAGTATGCGCCGGGCGGGACATAACTAGGGAGATCTAGTGCCCTACATTCATGCAGGGTCATCCCTACACCCATCCCTAATTTGAAAATCGATCACTTACAATCTTATTTTTGAAGGGAAATATTTTGTTGCAAACTAATCAAGGAAGATATGGGGGATATGCAGTGTTATCTTTAAAAACTATTTATGGCGATTTGGAACTTAAAGCAACACCAGCCTGACAGCGCTGTGCTCAAGGTACAACAGACAATAAGCACTTTTGTCTTGAGTACACTAACACTAAAAGGAACAAACAGGTTTGACCGAAATCTAGGAACTGCTTCAACGACAACATAAATGGAAAGGTCACCTTCATCATCAAAATGAAAATCTCTTCAGCCATTGGTAAACTGTCTATGTCACTCTCAGCAACAATGTTTTAGATGTCTACGGTACAACTTTTTTATGTCTTCGTCGGCAACACAATTAAAGTATCCGTCGGCAACATTCGTAAATGATCCGTCATAATCAAAAATGTCACTGTCGCCAAAGGTATCACAGAATTTATCAATTATTTAATTCATAGTCGGCAACACGTTTCAAGTCTAGGCTAACTGTTGAATTCACTGTCGGCAAAATTTTACATTATCCGTCGGCAATACATTTCCGGTTTCCGTCGGCAATACTATTCAATCCACTGTTGGTAAAACACATTTTAGTCTTCGTCTGCAAAATTAACACTCCGTCGGCATATTTATTGAGATCTCTAACGGCTGCACCGTCTATAACATTCTATTTCCGTCGGAAATAGAGTCTGCATTATTCTGCATGCCGATCAAAATACCCACCTAAAATGCTTAATTAAAGTATCCGTCGGCAACATTCGTCAATGATCCGTCATAATCAAAAATGTCACTGTCGCCAAAGGTATCACAGAATTTATCAATTATTTAATTCATAGTCGGCAACACGTTTCAAGTCTAGGCAAACTGTTGAATTCACTGTCGGCAAAATTTTACATTATCCGTCGGCAATACATTTCCGGTTTCCGTCGGCAATACTATTCAATCCACTGTTGGTAAAACACATTTTAGTCTTCGTCTGCAAAATTAACACTCCGTCGGCATATTTATTGAGATCTCTAACGGCTGCACCGTCTATAACATTCTATTTCCGTCGGAAATAGAGTCTGCATTATTCTGCATGCCGATCAAAATACCCACCTAAAATGCTTAAATTAATCGCCGGCAAAAATCATTCGACTCCGTCGGCAACAATTTCTTACGGATAATAAAACAATATGACGATAAGTCAACATTTTTTTTATGCCCGCAATGGCATGGCAATGTATTTGTCCGTATGTAGCATATGCAAATATTTTGAATACCCAATTCCCAGCCAGATAGGTATTCGGCTCTAGCTCGATATTCAAACTCTGCGTTTAAAAGTATTTTTACAGAAAATATTTCGAATACCCAATTCCCAGCCAGCTCGGTATTCAGGTCTAGCTCGATATTCAGAATCTGCGTTTAATTGTTTCTATAAGAATTTTTTTTCGAATACCCAATTCCCAGCCAGATAGGTATTCAGGTCTAGCTCGATATTCAAACTCTGCTCAAAAAGTTTCTATTAAAAAAAATATTTTGAATACCCAATTCCCAGCCAGATAGGTATTCGGCTCTATGTCGATATTCAAACTCTGCTTAAAAAGTTTCTATTAGAAATTTTTTTCGAATACCCAATTCCCAGCCAGATAGGTATTCGGCTCTAGCTCGATATTCAAACTCTGCGTTTAAAAGTATTTTTACAGAAAATATTTCGAATACCCATTTCCCAGCCAGCTCGGTATTCAGGTCTAGCTCGATATTCAGAATCTGCGTTTAATTGTTTCTATAAGAAACAAATTTCGAATACCCAATTCCCAGCCAGATAGGTATTCAGGTCTAGCTCGATATTCGAACTCTGCTTAAAAAGTTTCTATTAAAAAAATATTTTGAATACCCAATTCCCAGTCAGATAGGTATTCGGCTCTAGCTCGATATTCAAACTCTGCGTTTAATAGTATTTTTACAGAAAATATTTCGAATACCCAATTCCCAGCCAGCTCGGTATTCAGGTCTAGCTCGATATTCAGAATCTGCGTTTAATTGTTTCTATAAGAAACAAATTTCGAATACCCAATTCCCAGCCAGCTCGGTATTCAGGTCTAGCTCGATATTCAAACTCTGCTTAAAAAGTTTCTATTAAAAAAGTATTTTGAATACCCAATTCCCAGCCAGATAGGTATTCGGCTCTAGGTCGATATTCAAACTCTGCTTAAAAAGTTTCTATTAAAAAATTTTTTTTCGAATACCCAATTCCCAGCCAGATAGGTATCCGGCTCTAGCTCGATATTCAAACTCTGCGTTTAAAAGTATTTTTACAGAAAATATTTCGAATACCCAATTCCCAGCCAGCTCGGTATTCAGGTCTAGCTCGATATTCAGAATCTGCGTTTAATTGTTTCTATAAGAATTTTTTTTCGAATACCCAATTCCCAGCCAGATAGGAATTCAGGTCTAGCTCGATATTCAAACTCTGAATACCTAATTTCCAGCCAGATAGGTATTCGGCTCTAGGTCGATATTCAAACTCTGCTTAAAAAGTTTCTATTAAATTTTTTTTTCGAATACCCAATTCCCAGCCAGATAGGTATTCGGCTCTAGCTCGATATTCAAACTCTGCGTTTAAAAGTATTTTTACAGAAAATATTTCGAATACCCAATTCCCAGCCAGCTCGGTATTCAGGTCTAGCTCGATATTCAGAATCTGCGTTTAATTATTTCTATAAGAAATTTTTTTCGAATACCCAATTCCCAGCCAGATAGGTATTCAGGTCTAGCTCGATATTCAAACTCTGCTTAAAATGTTTCTATTAAAAAAATATTTTGAATACCCAATTCCCAGCCAGATAGGTATTCGGCTCTAGGTCGATATTCAAACTCTGCGTTTAATAGTATTTTTACAGAAAATATTTCGAATACCCAATTCCCAGCCAGCTCGGTATTCAGGTCTAGCTCGATATTCAAACTCTGCGTTGAATTGTTCAAATAATAAAAATATTTTGAATACCCAATTCCCAGCCAGCTGGGTATTCATGTCTAGCTCGATATTCAAATCTGCTTTGAATAGTTTCTTTACAGAATGTATTTCGAATACCCAATTCCCAGCCAGATAGGTATTCAGGTCTAGCACGATATTCAAACTCTGCATTGATATTTCGAATACCCAATTCCTAGCCAGCTCGGAATATGACTGCAGCTCTATATTCAATACCCAATACCTAGCTAGCTGGGTATTCGGTTGTATCTAGGAATTCGCGAATACCCAATTCCTAGCTGGCTGGGTATTCGGTTGTATCTGGATATTGAATACCCAATACCCAATTCCCAATTCCCAGCCAACTTCACAAACCTTTTACCCCACACTGCATTTACCGCATAGGTTAGTTTTACCAATCTACATCATCTATAACTGTATGAAATCTGTATGCATGGTACAGTTTTGCACGAATTCCATCTTATCGTATTAGCCACAAACGATATTCAGAAATATGAAGCGTATTTTGATTTATATTGATAAGATGGCGTGTATTTCCTGTAGTCTACAATTGCAGCCGTAAGACTCGAATATTCTGTCACTCTATGAAATATTACCTATTTGACTAGTTTTTCATCAATGTATATTATTTTCTAAGATTGACATGGAAAACATCACTCATACTCTTATACTGATGTGAATTTTCGCCGACAACCATCTGTCACAGGCTGTTGGTTGTATGATGTATTTTGTACATACTGTAATTTTCAAAATATGTAACTACACATTTATGACAAAGAATCATACAGTCATATTCTGGCTGAATATATAACGAGCAATAAACATACACGCTAACTTCACTATTGTATAATGTAACGCATATTTTATTCAATTTACGACCAATTTGGAACAATCACAAGTCCTGCATTACATCCTTTCACAAACGATAGAAATACAACTAAACCAATTTAGATGTCGTAAAATGAAATATTTGCACTTGTATATGAATGTCGTGCTTTGCGATTTAGTATTCCGAGTTTCACTATATACGAAATAGCGCCAATGATCTAATGGTTAACTCTTTCTTTCATAGCTCATCTATAATTCAGAAAACACGCATGACTTTTTTGTTTTGTCTTTAAAAGAGATGAAATGATTTTAATAAATGTTTGGTCATCTTATAATAATAGATTTAAGGCTGAACCAGTCTACACATAAACCTTTAGTCATGTAGATTCTGCTAATGATTGTTAATGGTTTATAAAGGCATAAAATGGAGAATACGTGGAAGAAAGGGTTGAAGCGGTCGGCTCGGGATTTGAGGATCCAAGATTCAAACCTCACACCTGTCTTTTGTTCATAGAAAAAACAAACAATTTGCTACATATTGCTCCAGGAATATAATACCTGACTAAACGTTTTACTTAGAATGACTTTGCTCTAAGGACCACAATGGAAATTATGGCTAAAGCGATCTTCCTTTTACTACCTCAAAATAAATTAAAAAGCTCATACGTCATTGCTAAACACGGTTAACTTGGCAACAAATTGCAATTTGAGAATACACAAATCAACCAATAACCTTGACAAAATTTAGCCTTTCAGCACATGCATTCAACAGATAAGAAAGGACATTTATGGATTGGAAAAATAAATCAGGAACAAGTTATAACCCGGATATCTATATGTAAGTTTAACAAGGAATAATTTGATGCAACATATCTAGCCGACATATTATAACACAAGTTATGGCTCTAGTGGGACTACATACAACGACCCCTACCCCTTGTCGGATAGAGTTACGCCCCCTGGTTTGATTAATTAAAGTGTCCGACCAAGTGTCATCGATTAGATATTTACACGTCATCCTCCCCACAGTTAACTGTTTATATTCCCTTGTATGTAGTTGTGGCTTGAGAGAAGTCAGTGTAACCTACGTATTGACGATGCATTTATATCATAGCCTCGTACAAGTTATACATGATTTTATTCATGTTTATCCAATATACAATTATAGAGGAATGTGGAGACAGAGAGAGAGACAGAGAGAGACAGAGAGAGATGCAAAGAAAGGTGGAACGTGAATATAAATTAAGAGAGAGAAATGGAGAGAGTGGGGGAGATCAAGCGCCTGATTTACAATGCGAGAAATAAAATATATTAATACAACGAACAGCACAAAAAAAAGCCATTGCACATTAAATTGAAAAATCAATAGAAAAAAAAAAACATCTAGTACTGTGTCAATAATTGAAGTCAAATTAATACAGTATGATTACTTATAACATGGTGAGTAAGAGAGAGATGAGAATGAATTAACCAATATTAATTATGTTACAAACGATGAGTGAGGGATGAGGGCGAATTTATAAACAGACGAGCTTAAACCGACTCTAGGACTGAGAGAGGTAAACGAATGGAATACGCTACACTACAATAAGAAACGCCTTAATAACCCGCCTGTCTTGCATTCAAAAGGCCGGCCTTTCATAAAGATCGAACTGGTCTCGGTATTTGGCTATTGACAAGGGAAATCCTTCAACATTTCAACAAAAGCCCCGATGTATCCATTCAGAAAGAATGTACCGTACGACGCTCCAACGTATGCACGTAGATCAATGTAAATAAATGAAATGTTTAAAGTAAATCCCAGGGACAAACCTGTGATTTAGACGGGTCGGGTGTCAAAACATGTTTTAACTAGTATAACCTCTCCACAAGTTTAGATAAAATAATGTCGAGACTTTTTCTTTGTATTTTAAACAGCAAATGAATGAAATGAACCGTGCTTTTAGTTGCAAACGGGTCCAAATCATAAACGTCGACATAGGTAATGTAATAGAACTAAACGTGTTGATATGTACACTCAATGACCCTTGCGTATCGGTAACTTTCATACTGCGTGGGACATAAGAAGAAATAGTATCAAGAGTAGGTTTGATAACATGCACATGGACGCGTAAAGGCAAACTAAACACTTTGCGCTTGAGGTTGAGTGATGCATTCTCAGGAGCTGTTTAAGGGTGGTATCCGAAAAGTTGCTTATATCTGATACAGGTAACAACATCTTAAAGATGGTCTGGAGAGTATTGCTGCAAAAACTAGATTTCAATACTTAAGTTTAAATAAAACGCTGTTTTATTGTTTTATTGGGTTTATCGTCCCACCAACAGTATTTCCGTGAACACCTGGCATGATACCACACCCAGTCACATTATCCTGACACCAGGCCAAACAGTCGTGGAACTACCCTTATTTTTGCTTGAGCGTTAGCAAGGGAGCTATACCACTACCATTTTGAACGACTTTGGTATGTCGCGGCCCGGGATCGAACCCGGGGCCTCCCGTACCTAGAGCCGACGCTCTACCGATTGCGCTACCAGGTCCGGTAAAAAGGCTGTTTAATAACATTACATTAATTGTTAGACAGTACAAATCGTGAAATATATCACTTTATAAACGATTTTAAAAAAATCTCAATATAAACCATTCAATTATCAAATACATTAAATATGTTTTGATGCATAAATGATATGGTTCTCTGATTTCTAAGATATTTAAACGCTTACGACTCTGTCGATCAATGAACGATGTAACTTGAGTGATATTCCGAACACTTACAGAAAGCAGCGAAACTGTACGATTGGTATATGACCGCGTGCGGTCAGCAAATTATGGTCAATATTTACACTCGGGACCTTGATTGATTGTCGACCGTACCTGGTTTGTTTGCAGATTTAAAATTCAACTCGAAAACAAACACGTTACAAGTGTACTAGTAGCGCATTATGGTTTAGGAGCCAGAGGATGTTTATTTACAGGTCTGTTGACACATATTGGCCCAAAGAAAAGGGCAGACAAACATACAAACAGGATACATGTGGTTATAAACACTTTGACCGGACAATGGGCGGGATTGTACATGTACATGTTTTCTAGTTTCAAACAGGCACCGCTACCTTGTATACACAACCTTATAGGTGTTGCTATTCGTGGTCTTTTCAAATGCGCGACAACTTAACAATAACCACAGGTGGCATATAAAGACCCTCCTTGTTAGCTTTTCGCCATTTTAATCAGTTCCTAAAATGTACAAAATGAGATTACTTCAGTAAAATCAATAATAAAACGCCTGTCTATATAACCAGCTCCTTTAATACAAAAAACATATAAAACGATAAGAATGGCAGCAAACGTAGGTTCGGACTGGCGGGCTCTCAGCCTCATGAATAAGTGGATAGTCCGTAAATCGTCGATCATTCATACAAATGCTTGATTTTCAGTTTACCTAAAATGTCGTTACCTCAACTTTGTCAGAAAGCCAAGTAGTACAAGATTTCTTTCCGTGTTCTTATTTATTATTTTATTTTATTTATTTATTTATTTTTAAACAGGACCTCTAAGACCAGGTATTCATATATTCACCATAAACAACTTATTGTCAATTATTTCCTATTCATGATACCTGAGAATACAAACAGATTAATAAAAATACTTCAGTAAAAACTAAAATCTTGTAAAATTGGAAGACTAAATTATAAGTAAAAATTTGATATCTCCGAAGTAGATATATTGTTCAACTGGTCGTTCAAACTTGGTCCTTTTGGACAGTATTCGCCTCGGTATATGTTTTAGTGAATGCTTAATGATTGAAGTTCATGTTAGAAAGGAATTTACCTTATGTTGGACGTACTGAGCTTTTACAGATAACGTATCTGCAGTTACCTGAATAATAAGGCGAATCGCAATATTCGCAACATTATATCAGACTGACACAAGAACAAGTATGGTCGACAGTACAACAGTGAAGTCGTTAATACGTTGTGGTATTACAAACCCAGCATTGTGTGTTAGGGCAATGTATAGAGTAATGTTGTTGCTGTTGCTGGTGGTGGTGGTGCTGCTACTGCGGCTGCTGCTGCTGCTACTGCTGCTGATGAGGTTTCTTTCGCCTCCTTTTTTCAGTTACCTTGCCAGATAAACGGGAGGCGTATTGAGAACGGATTAGAAACGTTCGTGCACACGGTTGTTGGAACAGTGGCACAGTTTCTGTCGATATTATTGTCCTTAAAACGTGTCTCTTGAAAGATCGTTTTTAGCTCAAACAATAGTCTTAGAACTTTCCGAACAGCCTTCGCATTTTGCCAAATATTCAAAGCTTTCAATAAGGAAATAATGGGCATGTAAAATGAAAGATTGTACGATTTGTGCGGTCTAAAGATTCAGTTAATATTCCAGATCGGTTTTTATTGACGTAAGAATGCGTTTATGCAGATAGAATGCATGAATGCACAAAAATGGGTAAGATATTGTTATATACATTTTATACAGGCAAACTGTTGTCAACGTATTCAACTTTGTCATTTGTAGTCGGAGACACGAACTAATCTGTAACTGGAAACTGAAAAAAGCGTAATGTCTGAAGCCATAGGGTATTGGGCACTTGTCGCATACAATTAGTTTAATTGTTAGACTCAGAAAGAAAGCGTGTCAGAAAAATTCTTACAATTCACACCGTTTTATGAGTATTGAAAATGATCACTGTGTCTGAACGTTGTAACCGTGACAAGGCAAATATTTCAACAGTGACTTGATTCGGTGATGACATAAAATATAAGGGATAGCAATGACGATGTTTTTAAAAAAAGGAATGTCAGAAAAAATGTTCATAAATATTTCTCAATTAGTCAAATATATGCAGCTGTGTTAAAATATTGAATTTAGAATGTGCTGTAAAACTGAAATAAGTGGCATTAGGAACAAGATTATTTCAAATTAATGTATATTTGTGCATTTTTATGTTTTTATGTAATAATTTAAAGGGAAATCGAGTTCTTAAGTAGGGCTACAAAAAACAAATGCAGAGGAACCCGTTTAACAAACATCATTTTAATTAAGCCTTAGGGGTTAAAGTAGAGTAATACATAATGCGAGCACACATTTACGAAGCAACACGTCTCAATTAACACACAAAAACGCGGTCGATTGGGCGCGCGCACACACACCAGCACACGCACGCTCGCGCGCGCAAATACATATTTAAACTCATGTACATACGCGCACACGTCTAGAGGCAAAAATAATAACCATAAAACTGAAAAGAACAAAAATAAAGTGGAAATATTAATTCGATACTCCATTAACATCAGCAGACTATACATTGCTCGATCCTAAGTAAATATAATTTGAATTATTTTACTTCTGTTGAATAATGACGACTCTCTTGTTCGAACAAATTCTAACAAACCTGTGTAGCAAAACTGTAAAGCATGAAAATGGGGTTCAGACTGTGACGTTTGAACAAAACGTGGTAGCTGCACTTATTCATGGCTAAATAGTGGACGACGAAGGCATACATGTACAACGTTGCAAAACATTGTTCGATAACAGGCCTTTCTTACAGACCATTGATGGCTGACCTATTTCATAGATACATTTTAGCGGACTCCGTATTGTCATATTTGTTTTAAGACAACAGCAGACGACAATGTCCCAGGTGGCGCTTGTATTGACTGTGACACCACGTGCAGCAGCTGTCTTTAGTGGGTGCTATGTGGGCTTTCGGACGTAAAAATGCGTGCAAGAAAACGGAGAAATAGTACTGATACTAAGAACTTGAAACGGAAGTATTGTTGCGATTTTAAAAGAGAACAATAGCAAACAAGTTAGATCTTATTATATCAGACGATAATTTAGTTATGATGCATCGAAAATATAACATGCCAACAACGTTTTCTTAAAACAAAGAAAATAAAAAGTTGAAACAATTGAACACCCCCTCACAAGCAGCAGGCTATGAAAAAAGCACTTAATTATTTTTTTTCCGGATGAAAAAGGATCCACATAACGACTTGATATCCAGTTGGAATTCTTATAATTCGTACAATCAATATCTGCATGTTCCTTTGTCATTTCCACATTTTTTGTCATAACACACTTTTAATGAAAACAATTAATAAGACATTGTCGTTGCAATATATAAAAACATAGTCGTTGTAATATTCGTCCTGAATCTAGAAATCAGCATAGGTATAACAGAAACTGGTCTTTGATTTATGTAATTACCCAAGAGTTGTGTCATACTTCGATGTTCATTACCTCGATTCAATAGATTATTGAAATGTTGTGAATCTGTTCATCCCAGAGCTATCTTCCCAGGTAGCTTAGTTGGAAGAGCACCTGACTTCGGAGCAGAGAGTCGTGGGTTCATACCCCATCATGGGTAAAAGATTATTGCACATTGGTTCAAAACAATCGTGACGATGCTAATTTTGTGAGCGGGTTTGCCAATGGGTGGCAGCGGTAACAGCCTAGAAATTGGTGGTTCTGACCACTTGATGCATGGCCCCACAAAGGTCAATGAGGGGAGGAACGTAATGAATATTCTCTCCTCAGAGCTGTCTGTTCAGGAAGCCCAGTTGGTAGCGCACCCGACTCCGGAGCAGGAGGTCGTGGGCTCAAAGCCCATTCTGGGTAAATGGTTATGGCACCTTGGTTTACAACAGAAAGAAGATTTTAACTCCAATGTAAAATATGCGACATTAAAAGAATGCAGGCGTGACAGATATGTGAGTTTTGCCGCCAACCGATGTAAAGCGTGTAAAACGTCATTACAGACAAACCATCATTAATATTCCCGATCTTCACTCCGATTTTCACCTGGAACGATTTGCAATGAAAATCTCATTAAAACAGTTTAAGGCCCACGCCATTAGCAAGGCTCCTTTTGTTCGTTGAGCCCCATTGTTCGTTTAGCCCTATTTTTAGGCTTGTTATGATTTGCAGGGAAACAAAAGCCTTTATCTGATGTTGCAAAGTCGGGCCCCACTGCGGGTACAACATCTAGTCAAATCATAACTAAGTCTTAAAGAGGTGTCGATTAAACTTCAATTGATTATGTTGCGAATGTATTGCTTTGTCCCAGGAGAAGTTTGATTTCCACATTCTTCGAAGTACTAAGACCGCTATGGCCTGCATTGGAGAACCCATCGCATCATCTTCGGTCCTTTTCTTACAAGTTCGGGAAAAAAATCGAAGGTAAAAGCATGGATACACCAGGAATCGCAATACGTACTTCGGTCTTCGCACATTGTTAAGTAGATCCTGCACATTTGTAGAACGTAAAGTTGTCAACTAAATAAAACGTTACGAAATAAATGAAATCGCTGTCTTTTGAAACTTGCTTTCAGTACACACATTCGACTTATCAGTTTAACACAACTTGTCAGCCTAAATCAGGGCTACAATACATAAATCGGTACTATAATGTCTAAAATAGCATTGCTCCAGAGCCTTCGGCACACGTGTTTTGATTTATATTCTATTCCGATATGTGTTTAACTAAAATGGCGTCAACCTGTTTTTGTAAGTACATATATACAATAACTTCATGGATAGATGCTAATATAAACGAGTAAACAATATCTTACATGTGCAAATCAGCTACATGTACAAGTATAACATAACGTTAACATTACGTTAATACAGTTTTCGCATCAAAAGATCTAATATTACATGTACACAAATATAGCGGGGTATCACCATAATGACATTATTTTATCACTGCGATGTATTTCTTTTTGAAATGAAAATTGTTCTAATGGAACTATGTCTGTCTTTTATTGAAAAATTAAATGAAAAGAAGCTACATATTACATTCATTCTCGATTTCTTATCACCATTTCAAGAAACACGTCTTGAAATTTTGAACTGATTTAATACACTTGGCTGGTAAATTAAGTCCATGTCTCCATATATCTAACCATGTAAATATTTTATATCCATCACATGGAACATATTGCATTGCAAAACGGTAGAAATCTGAATAAATTTGAAAATATGAATCCGATTTGCGTCATATTTGCCTCAACTGAACGATTACAGAGTTATGCAGACACAATTTGAAATTTGCACTGTATTGATTTCCTATACGCGGTTGCTTGAAGTCAATAAATCAGAATTTTAAGAAGGTCTAAAATACGACTTTCGGTTGTCTTACCAACCAATACTTACTTCCAGTGACTCTTGATACGTCGTTATGAATTATTGATAACTGTAAAAAGCATGTAGCAGGCAAAATTAAACTAGATTTACAACATGATACGTCTGTATATCAGCCCTTCTCCAGAGAATTACGCACAGAGTATGATCGAGATAATAGCGATGGAATAATGAGAACTTATGATGGTAATATGACAGCTTATGTTAAACGAATCAGCATCATGCTGTTGAATAAATGGCGATGCAAATTTTGTAAAAGGTTAAAAGATATAAAAATTGATCTAAGGATTAAGTTAAACGGGATCAATTAAAGATCCGTGAAAACTATAAGTTGTTGTTGATGATGTTGATGATGATGATGATGATGGTGGCGATGATGAATATGATGATGATAATGATGATGTTGATAATGATGATGATGATGATGGCGATGATGATGATGATAATGATGATGTTGATAATAATGATGTTGATACTGATGATGATGATGAAGATGATGAAGACGACGACGACGACGACGACGATGATGATGATGATGATGATGATGATGATGATGATGATGATGATGACAATAACGACAACAACTACCACGTTGACTATGACGTAGGCGATAACAAAATGCTCTGCTGCTGTTCTACTACTACTACTGCTGATGATGACAAAAACCATGACAGAAGTTAAACATCCGATGTTTGAACAAGGCTAAAATATATCGACAACCTGTGCCCACTTAGCAGGCCCAGCAACAACATGTGTCGTTATCGATTAACGAGAAACTGTGATTACAGTTAAGGCACAGCTGATGTGTAAATGATTTGAAACCGCGACTTTGTCTGCTTCATTTTCACTTCATCGATTATTTAATAAACAAGCCACATTTTAAGTGCGATTTGTATAACGCACATTGTTTCTCGGTCTATGAACCTCGCATTTACTAGCTGCAAGAACAAAGAGTTGTCTATAAAGGTGAACTAAGTGTTTTTATCGATTTTGGCAATCCTGTCTTTACCATTATCAGCATTATACATGGTAGTGATTACAACGTTGTCTCCTGATCGGAGGTGAAATATGTTTGAAGAATTTACTGAGCTGATGATTTGTTGGTACATTTGCATCCAATAAGAAAGGAAAGAGGAGTAATAGACATAAAAGAAAAATGTTGTTGTTGTTGTTTTATCTTTTTTTTTGTTAAG
Source organism: Sinonovacula constricta (assembly GCA_007844125.1). NCBI lineage: Eukaryota > Metazoa > Mollusca > Bivalvia > Cardiida > Solecurtidae > Sinonovacula > Sinonovacula constricta. Next base: position 6,358,735 of record CM017563.1, on the reverse strand, counting down.
TATGATTCAAGGTCATCGATTTACTTCAGTAAAAATAAGTTAGCCACCAAAGGCGTGAAGGTCGTTTCAACAAGTCCTTATCGCGATACATACACCGAGCCGTATCTGATTCACCGGTTTAGGTCATTTTTAAGGAGGTTTTCAGCAGTTTAAACCATACTTTTTTCTCTCATGCAACCAAATTAATTATTATATTACCTGAGTAGATCTGTTTATTGGTACCCTGCATTCATGTAAAAAGTAAAACATAACACCCCACTTGTCATTACAACATTTATTTCCTATCCTAGCCACGCTGCACAGCTATTTTTAAACTTACTTCAAGATCACTTTACATGATTATACGGCTAATCAGCTCTGACGTCGGTATCTATTGTAGCTAAAATCCCCATCGTATAATTTATGCCGCAATTATGCACAAACTCTCCAGAACAAGGATAAGAAAGGTGTTACATGTATAAGATATAGACAAACTGTCGAATACCACCTTTAAAGGCAAATTATGGTATTTGTCAAGGTCACAGTATCAAGGTTTGTGTGTCCTTCGGCTGACTGTTGTAACTGCAACTGTAACTGCAATCTTCTAGGTGTAAACGTATCTGTTTAGCTTTAGGCTTAGTCTATTTATAACACCATATTCCGCATTTTCTGCATTTATTCTTTTTAACTCTTATCCAGCTAATTTCGAATTGATCATGCTAAGCAAATAGTACATTTGCATAGCTGGGACTGACCAGAATCTGCACTACTGGCGGCTAAATGTCTAGATATGTGTTATGACCTTTGAATATGGATTCGAATATGTATTTATCTAATAACTAAGATTGTTTAATGCTTAGAAAACAAACGTAGCCGGCATTGGATGGAAACAATACGTTTCTTTTCCTACAATCATTACAACTACATTGTTGGTGAAGCGCCAGTAACCCAGGGGTAGAGTCGCGGACCTGCAACTCTTCTGACCCCTCGACCTCTCAACGCCTGCCCCATCGGGGCAAGGGACGTAATGTAAGAAAGTCTTCCTGCTGGCAACCGTCGCGCCGGTGGTTCTACCTAGACATGAGTCTTGGGTTAATCAACCTTAACAGCTGGATGTCGCTATAATGACCATCAATATGTCTGAGATGTTGTTTGAATTTTTATCTTTCAATTTTATGTATTAAACAAGGCAGACAGATGAGTTAATTCATTTATATTTCGTCAAGAAATTTATTTCTCTCCGGAGAAAAATTCTGCAACACAGAGGACAATGTACTCGCTCACAACTCGCAACACATATTAAGTGAAGCACCTGCTTTCTTTGTTACCACTCTGCCTGTAACATTTGTTAATATAGGCATATACATTAACTTTATTACCTACTAGAATTCTTGATTGTTAGCTAAAAATGTCATGTATATGTATATAACGTGGCTTATTGAAGAGTCTGCAAGTTGAGGAAGCTGACTGATCTGAGATTGCACTTTTTGCCGAAGATGGGTGAGTTTATCCTTCCTCAGCAGGCAAAGGTTGAACATCGATGTCAGAGTACCCGGATGAATCTGGCACGTGCCTCGTGTTAATTATAGTAGCGTGGGTTTGTCGGATAAACCAGAATTGTTACGTTTGTCGGATTCATTCATGTGTTGAATGCTGATACTGCTTGATATCAGATGCCTGACAGGTGAGATATGGTCTAACCCAGTCGTTCAGTTTCCTGATGTGGACTTTATTTGAAAATATTTTGTAGCAAAGTCATTCAGAGAACATCTGCGAAATGCAAATAATTTCAAATCAAGTAACGTTCCAAATAGTGCCTATTGACAATCGGGATCATTTGACGTCCACTGATTTTGACCAATAACCGAACATTAAAAGATTTTATTCGCTGATTTTCTTGTACTTCTGTACCTTGTGAAAAAATTGAGTTCAGACCATTTATCTTCTCTCAAACTAATAAATTATAGTCGCATGAAAAAGATCACGAAATGCCGCTAATTAATGTCTTCCATTAATGTGAAATGTGGAACATGACACTACACTCGTTATAACAAACTTGCATTTCCTAACTGAACCGCACTGCACAGATAGCTTTTTAAAAAAAAACAGCAACAAACAAAAAAAACTAGAAAACTACATGACCACATACTTTTAAGATTACGCCATATCATCATCCGGGTTATCTAGTCTGATATCCTAGATATCTATTTTTAGCAAAAGTCCACAGCGTGCTTATTTATAAATTTGGAAAGTATGAACGTTTAGGGCGATTTATTTTATGATGTTAGTGCTGTCTAGCAGTTGAGGTAATGTTTAAAATCGGAACGTTTTATAGTATAGTTTACTTCAAAAATCTTAAACAATGATAAGATACTGTTACATGTATTTGATATAGGAAAACTGTCAGATACAACCATTAAAGCTAGTAAGTGATTCAGCGGTTTAGTCTTTATAACAGATAAAGTTATTTCTATCGCTGCAGGGTTAAACTAATTCAGCGTCAAATTCCCGATTAAGTAGGTATATGCTTAGCGTAACATCAATATACAAGCCTTCGATGAAAGATTATCAAAGTATATGTTTGGGTTAATTGTCATGACTGCGCGTTCGTTTATTTCTTGTGGAGGCTTTTGCTGTTGTTTAGTGTTTGCTTTTTGTTGTTGATGATTTTGTTGTTGATGTTATCGTTGTTGCTTTTGTTAATGATGATGATGTTGTTGCTTTTAATTGTTTGAAGGTTACTTCTGGAAAAAAAATATGAGAATAATTTGACGTAAAATGCTCGCCAATGAAATACTTAAGAAATGAAAAAATCAACAAAATATGTTTATTTTCATGAAGATAAAAACTTTACTAATGAATACTGCAATGACCACAACACAAGGTTGATGCCAGCTAAACCAAAACAAGTTTCCAAAACTTATCAAAGATCTAATTACAAAACCAACGACAATAACAATACAATTATCAAAGCAAACAATAGCACATGTGTATTGGCTTAGTCTTCTTTAAACAAATATTTAAAAAATTATATATATATATATATATATATATATATATATATATATATATATATATATATATATATATATATATATATATATATATATATATATATATATATATATATATATATATATATATATAAGTTGTTAAATATAAAATGACAAACCAGAAGAAAACGTAATCATATCCACTGTAGGTAAAAGCCATTATAAATTAAATAGTTCTACAAGTAACCATCCAGACGAGTCAGCATTGTCATAATTAAACAAACACATTTGCGATTTTTGATAATGTTACAAAACATAAAAGCACATAATTGTGGGATACGCTTTGTTTATTTTGCGAAGTCACGCCTCATTAGTTCTACTTGTTGCCTAAGTTACCACGGAGATAGGCGCGTGGCGGTAAAAATAGACGCTGATTGCAAGATGCGGGTGGTTGATAAAACAGCAGTAACAACAATCATCGGAGCAGCTGCTGGCAATCTTTGATCTAAAATTGTTACACAATATTACAAAAAAAAACAATGTCTACAGTTATTTCATTTTAATGATATATTGTAGAATATAGAACAGCTGCTTCATATTCGTTTTATTGCCATCTTATTACATTTGTCGCAAAGGATGTCTCAAGTCGAGCTAACATAAAGAAGTTACTTCATTATACAACAATAGAACTACAAAAGAATTAAAGTCATATTAAGTGTTTGCTACTAAGATATGAAATCTGTTTATCGCTGTCAGTCCATTTTGTGGGTACTCATTAGGTGTTTATATGTGGGGAACAACTGCATATCGACACATTATCACCACAACAGACTTCATATTCGCATTCGGGAAGCAATATTGTAGACATGAGATAGGGAGAGGATGTGTCAGCGGTCCGACTAACTCAGTCGATAGAGCATTCATCATGTGGGCGAAGGGTTCTGGGTTCGGGTTTTGGACTGGCCACATATTATGTTCCCCTATGTTACATACGAGTCGTCTTCAGTACGAGAATGCATCGAAACATTTCGTGTTCATTAAGGTATTAGATGTGTATTTAAACTCATGAATATTCGTGTAATGTCGACATTAAGCGTTTAACGATGTTACATGTTCGATCATTTACGTCAACACTCGGCCCTCCGAGAATAAAATCACTCGATTTTAGTTTTCCAAATTTATCCAATGAAATCGCGTCGATTTTTTCACTCCAAAATGGCGACAAGGAATCGCGGTCAGCGAGCAAGATTCATCAAAAAAGCAAAATTAAAGCAAAGAAAGAAGTGTTTTTCACATGATTTTGGAGTATTTTTATTTAGAAAATTATACTCTACTTAAAATTTTAAAAACTAATGACATTACTGTGTTTTCTTTATTTTAATTCATCCAAATGCGACATGTATGAGATTATTTAAAGGTCAAATTTGAGTACGTCGACCTAGTACATAAAAATTCGCAAAACTTAAGTTAGCTGAGGTGAAAAGTTGTTAAAATTTGGAAAATAATCCAGAATGCAATTCTGAATAATGTGATATATCTTTTGTCAGGATTCAATTTCACTATTACACATCTAATACCTTAAGATGGATTCTTCCAGTTGGAATTTTGCGAGGAAAGGCAATGTGCACGATTAACATGTTCACTGTATTTTACTATTTAACCCCGGTACAGCACATGACATCAAAAGAGGAAAGTGAAATATCTAGTGGGTTTGGAAGAAAATTACAGAAAATAAAGAGAAAAAAGAGCCAAAAGGCGTAGATGGAAAAAAAATAAAGAAACAAAAGCATGAGAAGAAAGTAAAAAAAGAAAATTTCTACTTTTCTCGCGTGTTTTTGTTGTTTTTTAACTTTTGCGGTAAAGACTAATTAACGAGCAGTTACAGTGCCAATTTCTGAAGCTGTTCTTTATTTAATCAATTTAACGCTAATTATTAATCAACGCACGTATCTCCTCACAGTATAACATTCCCACAGCTTTCTTACATTATTGGTTTTCAACAGGCACCAAAGGAAGCCATGGTAACTATAAGATAAACATTTCGGATCAGTCTAATACAGTGATGGATCTTTAAGATGAACTTAAAGAAAAAGAGATAATAAATGTTTGAACGTGAAATTTAACGCAATGAAGACTAAAAATACAAAAGAAAATGTTATACATGCATGTACTATGTGAAAAAAGGAAGGAGGCATATCAAAATGTAGTTTAATACAGCTCTTGTGTTGTTATGGCACTGAAACAGGTATAGTCACACCGAGGCGATGATAAGTTACTAGAGGTGAAGAAAGGCATTGTCTGTGGTAGAACCACTGTCACACTGTTGCCAGCCGGACGATCTCTTCACAAGGAAGATCTCACCCCATCCGACACACAAACGCACGCGATGGGATGCTCAGAAATTACAAGTCGGGATGTCTCGGAAAATGGCATCTTAGTTCTTGTGTGAAACGAACAATATTTATTGTGTAGTTTCATTTGTTACAGTTCTGGTTCTACCCAGAAGTTGTGTGGGATTGATAAGGTAAAACAAAATGAAGTAATATATCCTAACCTATCTCTTCTGAAAATATAATGACATTAAATTTGCCTGGATAAAAAAAAAAAACTTTTATGTTTTTGACACTCGCTTGATTCTACTCACGTCGACGCTATCTGAAACTGTTTATATGTGTTTTATACACAAAGCATGTTCCACTAATGGTTAATAAAATAACCTGTTATGTGTTTAAGTAAGCGCCAGATAAAATTGAAAGCAACAGGTTCCTACAGAACTAATTTCAGTGAAAACATTTCTTTGAAATTGTGTAGGCACACGTTTGTAATTAAGAAAAGGCAATTATTCTGCTCGATTCATAGGTTTTAATTAATTTGCTGGAAACTCCTGCAGCTATGTTAGCAGGTGTGGAAAGGCTCGTTTTGGGAGATTTATGTTTTAGGTGTAAGAAATGTAATTAGTTCTCTTTAATGTCACTGTGTGATTTTACATGAAAGTAGTTCCTTTTTGTACACAAAAACGGTTAATTTAAAACCAGAGGTGTGAGTTCAAAGAAATACCGAAGAATATAATCGAGTGAAGTTTAATATATGGTACTGTTAAATGGTATATATATTTGTCAAAGTAAATGTGTAAGAAATATTTTCATTTAAGTTATTTTGTGCACATGGTTCCAGTAATAATTTGGATCAGAAAAGCACTGTGGCTGTTACAAAAGTTGCCATGGAAACAACTGAACATTGCTTATTTTATTCAATTAAGAAGCACATATACACATTTTTAAGGCTAATAATCGTTTTAGTTCTTAAAAAGACGTTATGATAAAAGGAGTGGTCTCAAGTCACGTGTTATCCTCGCGCTAACAAAGAACGGATTGCAGTACTTCAAATGATTGTAAAAATTATCTGAATTGACTCAAAAAATGGTAATAAAACTTAAAATCCAACTAAAATCAATATATTTAACTCACGTTAAATTTACATTCTCCAAGTATAATTTATTTCAATGTTCAAAAATGGTTTGGGGATGAAATAAATAATAAATTGTTTTTTACGAAACTAACGGACTGGCTTACACATTCCTACATAGCAACGTAGAACGTAGTTTATGTTTATTACAGTTAGCCTTAGTTGTCTGGAAAAAGAAAAACAATATTCGCACATGAGGTAAATATACAAACAAACGGACAGTCGCTGTTGTCATATAGAGGTCAAATATACTCAACAAAGCCACGCGATCCAATCAGGCGAAACATGGGATTAATTTCAATACACATACATATATTTGGACAATAACTTTTATCTCATATCTGTAAGAAAATCTTCAAACACGCCAACTAGTTTTTATAGAGCATATTGAGTCTTTAAGTATGTATCAGCCAATAGACAATGCAACAAAGAGATATAAGTATTGGATTACTCAAGCCATACGTAAAACCTGCCATACTGTGAATAAAGGGTAGGCAGTATAGCAGTATAGGAATGCAAAATGGAGTCGTATATGGGTTGAGGGTACAGATTCATTGATATTAAAGGAGTCCGAACACCGTTATTCTAGTTTGCATTTTGATGTCTTTTGTATGAAAAAGTGGAAATAAATATCTCAAGTGACCATGTTTATTGAATAAAAAAAGTTCCTGCTGATTGTGGGTGAACGTTTTGTTCATCGAAATTATTTGGATGAATTTAGATTAGTACAGTAATAAGCGCTGTAATGGTTTTCGAGCGAATTTAAAAAATAAAAACAATATAAACGAAGTCAAGCATAAGACTAGGCATGCGTGAAAATACGTCATATTTATATACGTCACTGACACACTCACTAAAAATCAGCGTGAAAATAAAGTATGGTATTTATAGTAAACACAGAACAGTTTCCGCGCGTTGTAGACATATTTATCATATGTAGGCTCGCGATTGTACCTGAGCAGCTTTAAGGAGAGTGTTAACCAATTCAATTAAACGTTAACCTGATTCGAAGCACCTATTGTCGTACACCTGAGTCAATATTTCTAGATCTGTGAAAACAGTCGAAACTTCAACAAAGCAAACCTATCTAGTGAGCTTTAAAAGTTACGAAGCTTAAGTCAAACTTTAAACAAGTATATTAATTATTTTGCTTTAGTAAAGAATTTAAACATAGATATAAAATAAAAATAGTGAGTCATGAAGTATTGAGGGCTTTCCTAAGGGTGAATTGAAAATACGGTTGATATTAGACAGTCTGTAAGGAACAGTTTAAGTGCAGTTAGCTTTAAAATATAACGTGTGTTGGCATATCGTTTTCGAAATGTTATTTTACATCCAAACTTTTTTGAAAACTTTGTTTGAGAAATATTATAACAATAGTTTAACAAACCTTAAATATATATTTTAAATTTTTAACATTATTTTCCAAAGATTTTATAGTTAATATTACCTAGATCATAAATATGCCGAACTCAAACCGTTTTAAAACATACTTTATTTTAAAAGGAGAAACATTTCAAAAACAGAAACACTCAAATTTAATTTAAAATGAGAAATAATATGTATTTAATTACCAGTTTTCAACTTATTAGTAAGTTATAACTCAATTTAATTTCCATTTTAGAGAGCTTATACCCGCTTCTTCTCAACAATTCAGCACATGCCAGAGGTATGTAATGAAGTTTTAATTGGGAATAAAGTAAACTTGTAAACACAGTTAAGTGATAAATTAACGGAAATTCGTTTACGAACGCCCCCAAATTAGCCAGTGAAATTCCCTAAATTGCAGTCAGTATACACTTATATATAATAAATGTGTAGTGTCATACAGAAAGCAATTACCACCGATATGAAAGTGAAATGTTTAAACATATGCAGTTCAATCAAAATGAAATGGCAACATATGGACCGGATATAAGTTCATGCAGCAGCTGCTGTTGTTTTTGTTTGTTTTTTTTGTTTGTTTTTTTTTTTTTTTTTGCTACTGTTGCTGCTACCTTAAGAAACAACATCATTACTAGTAACATGTTGTCAGAATAAAAACAGTCGAGTACTTCATAAGAATCTCATAACGACGGTTTGTTCATTAAGACATGCACAATGCTGTTGATAGCGTTAAAGAGTATAATTAGTTTGGAACAAGGCTAAAGCATGCCCCGTCATAAGAATCACAGAAGATATATTTACTGTTGGGTTAAAAATGTTTAGATATTCTTTATTTTAATATCTTAAAATAATATTTCTGAATATCACAGTATTGTTGTTTTTAAATGATTTCAATAGAACCAACAAACAGGTGTTTATTTATTTATTTTATATTATATTATTACAGACACAATAACAGTCTTTATGGAGAGTACCAGCTTTTATATAAGGATGTAGACACATTGTAAGGTACAATCAGTGATGTATCCCTGGTCATCTAGGAAAATGTTATATACGAGAGTGCATTAGCAACATATAATTAGCGAGACACAGGTAAGCACGTGCAAACAAACACGTCCACTAACAGCGCACGCATGCTGATAGAAGCTCGCACACAACTTGATGCACGGACATGTTTACAAGTGAAAGATCGAATATATATGCATTAATATTCGTGATTCGCGAGCTATATTTTCAGAAGAGAAAAACGCCTCCTTAGAATAAATGGGATTCGTGGATAAATTTGAGAAAATGGTAAATACGTGTGATTGATTGTGATACATTTCAATTAAAAACAAAGTACATGCATGGAGCAACATGTGGCCAGACTATATTGACAATGTTCATATTGCGTGTTCAAGGTAAGAGTATTTATATCTCCATAATTAGAGACTTGGTATATTTTCATATCCCATAATTCTCAGCTAAACATGACAATACTCGAACAAAGTTACCGACGCGTGGGAACGAGTCCCAGTTAAAACGAGAAATTTCATGTGGGAAGATTTTTTTCAGTTTACCTGCTGTGCGCTGGTGGTTCAACCCAGACATAAATCTGGGCTCTTAATCTACAAATAATAATACCATAGCTGAACGTCACCAATGTGGCTATAACTGTGTTGGAACGATGTGACAAACAAACGAACGATCAGTATTTATATTAAATACCAATTACATATAGATTGATGGAAAAATAAAACAACTGACCAGAAAATGTCCGCCTTTCTTAGGCTTTACCGTAGACAAGACTGCAGTGTGTAATTCTATATAGCATGTATGGCAAAACAGTGATACACATGTACATTCTATATACCCTGCATGGGGGAAACAGTGATAAACGATGATAAACATGTAAACCACGATTGTATAAGAACCTTAATTGAACACCGGTTAATAAAGTGCATGATTACTTTTTTGTTTGACGTAGGCCCTGATTACACGGTACATTTACAATCAGTGTAAATATTTTAATTACAAAGCCCACGGCCTTGCTATCGACAGGAAAGCAGTAACCTGATTATACGCTGTATGAACAGAAATATAAGGTAATTCTAGTGTACGTAATCACGAATAAGGGGTGTTCAAAAGGTATCGAATTAAATGATGCTGTAACTTAGAAAAATCACTATACACCTATGAGAAATGTTAAAAAAAGCAAAGGTGATATGAATAATAACCCAGACGTTGTTGTTGTTGTTTTTGTTTGTTGTTGTTGTTTTTACAAAGGAGCTATCATACATTTTTGGTGATACATGAAACTGTTTTTTAGAATAATTTGGAAAACATTAAAAAAATGTTCGTATGATCAATTAATTTATTCGTTCGGTCTTTCTTCGGCCATGATCTTCTTATCTCCTTTCTCCGTCTCTGGCTAATTGATCGACTATTAGTCACAACAGTGGGATATGAAAACTCAACAAAACCTTTCTCCTTGTAAAATTACTATGCATGGGTAAGTCTAAAGCAGGAATGTAAGCAGACGTGAACAGGAAAACGGTGATTGAAATAAAGACAATCTTAGTTTATAGCAGACAAATGCTAACCAAGAGGAAATATGCCAGAAACAGGAAGAAGCTACAAGTATGTATGTCTTATGGAAAGAAAACACAAAAAAGTCACGACCACTTTGACATTAAAGTCACACTGAACGATGTATTATTCAAGTGATTGATCGATTTCGCATCACCCTCAGATCGATGAGACGTCACGTGACAGGAACGTGGCGAAATTGTTCGAAGTTTTTGAGAGGGGAATCAGTAATTTGTCCAGAGTACGTTGGAAACAAACGACAAAATGTTGAAACAAATTGCCGTGGTTCGATACATCACAAAGATCGATTGCAAATTACCGGAAAACAATGACTTTCCGATTAGTTTTAGTCACTTGTTTGACTTTCGTCCAAAATAAAGTAGCTCGTAAACTAGATGCTCAACGGTAATCTATTGTACCGTGTCCAACAAACAGAAGTCGTCGCTGATCGCTGATTGCTGCTTCTTAAATCGCAATCATATCTTGTATAGCATTAAGAAAGTAGCGGAGGAGTACCGAGTGCTAAGCGAACATGTATTCGGAACATTTCGTGCGTTGTTGTTTTTTCGCGTTGCCCACTGTCCAGGGAACGCAAGAAAAGAGCGACGCAGTTATAAAAGTGTGTGGATGAGCATATAAACATACGATTTAAGTTTTAGAACCGAATTGAGAAACTAGGACGACGTTTTGGGCGAATATACAAAGCTTCATGAAGATATCTGAACACAGGCATTTCTCTACACATTGATTTTAGATTACTAACAAGGAAATATTTATTAATAGTTGTTAACCAAATAAATAAATAGAAATATAGACATACAATACACAGTATTACACTATAAATCTATATTTTCTACATTATGTTTTTTTTTTAATATAAGCATGATTTTGTTTTAAATTTCAAAATACCGGACCTGGTAGCGCAATCGGTAGAGCGTCGGCTCCAGGTATGGGAGGCCCTGGGTTCGATGCCGGGCCGCGACATACCAAAGTCGTTAAAAATGGTACTGGTATAGCCCCTTGCTAACGCTCAAGCAATTATAAGGGTAGTTCCACGACTGGTTGGCCCGGTGTCAGGATAATGTGACTGGGTGTGGTATCATGCCAGGTGTTCACGGCATGCTATACACAGTGAAGGCAGCACTATATCTGCTTCAAGTGGACACCGTCTCCAGATAACTGAAATACTGTTGGTGGGACGATAAACCCAATAAACAAACAATAAACAAACAAAATTAAATTTCAAAATCGAACCAGTTTTCACCAAATTAAGTAAAATACACTTAATTTGAAGCAAAATAGTGGATATTTCATAGTGTGCAGTCATTAATTTGCTATATATTAAACACTACGACAGTGGTATGATGAAATTGTAAGTTTATCTTATTGAATTTCCATTACTTATTAGGGGGCGTATTTCACAAAGTTGTGGTCCTTTTTTACTGTAAGAATACAAAAACAATCTACGTTTAGAACCTGCATAAATCTGAATAAATTTTGTTCTAAATTATAACATCAAGTCGCCATAATCATTCCAATTACTTCCTTCAGGTGTGCCCTTGTTCCAGATTGGGATCGGAATAATTTTTGGAACAAGAAATAAGAACAACGACTGAACGAACGTGACCACCCGAATTAAGGGAAATAAAAAAGGTCACGAAATATTAAACGTGAGCAAAATATCAATTAAGACACATCTGACAGAAATAGCTACATAACCTACAAAACAATTAGAACCAGTCTGCAGCATGTTATAAATGTGTTACATTAGTTGGTAATATCACTTTTACGTGCTAATAGTAAAAACAGTCACACCAGGGCGGAAAAATAAGTTACAGCATTTTACCAAAACATTTTTACAATGCACGAAATAAAAGTCTAAGAAAGAAAGTAAAAACAGTAATTGTAGTCGACATGAACTATAAATAGACATATAGGGTTTTGGTGTATACTCTAGATCGCATACATTCACCAGCGTTATACAGTTTGGGGGAACCATCGCATTTTAATGGTCATAAAAGACGAAAATCAATATCGCTCAATCTTGTACTCGGCTGAAAGACGGCAAATATTTCCCTCTAAATGACGAACTGTGATTCGCACTCAGGAATGAAGTTTAACATAAACAAGTCAATAAAATACAGACTCTTTGCCCAAGTACAAAATGGACAATACTTGTGATCCACGAACGCGAGCACCTCTGCATACAATCATTCAGTCTACAGATTATTAAGGGCAAGGACTAATTTTATAAATTCGACTTAAAATAAAATTAAAAAATGGCATACAAAAATGTATACCTTTTATCGATTTAGTACATGGACAGTGTTAGAAGCAGATAATTGTGTATATAATGTAATATTTAAGTATTATATAATCTGCATAGATACTTAAGTATTATAATATCAACATTTCGCGATGTAAACCATGTTTACGTATACCGACATAATGCACATTATTACACTAAACTTAGTCACAACGGACATGTAGTGCGGAGACGGTTCTACCCAGACATGTGTCTGTTGTCTTTCTTTAGCGATAATATCATTTAGTTTAGTTTAAACCTATTTTTTATAGTCCATTGGAAAACTTTTCCAAGTTCTTTTAACTTATATTAATCCCTCTCGACTGTCAACTTCCTGGGTAGAACCAGTACTCAGGTACTGAATACCTGAAGCAATGTGCAGTAAATAGTCTTGCTCAAGGACTAACATCACGTGGTCAGTTTCGGGGTTCGTTCCCGGGACCCTCCCATAGGGAGTCCAACGTCTTAACCACTAAACCACGAACGCTCAATATCATTTGGTCGATGCGCTTAAGTAAAGATACTAATACAAAGCATTGTTGTATATTTACAGAAATCTGTCAGAAATAATACCCCGACAAGCCCATCCTACATGGTTAATTACCGATATTTCCCAGTTAAGCATTGGAGAAAGATTATGGTTTATGACTAATAACGTACTGATCCTGTAATATATTAACGTTGATCCTTGTTATAGGACAAATATCGCCACTGGGAGTGTGTTCTGATTGTTTTATCACCACATGACTTCTGTCTATCATGGCGTAATGCTCAGTAATAACTGGTAAGAATGCTTCATAAAAAAGAGTATGTGATTTTGCGAGGTTTATTACATACACGGGCGGCGATCACTAATACATTATGGAGATAATTGCAAATATATTGAGAAGAATTCTGATCTATGAGAATATATAGTTATGAAATAATACGGGGTTTCATCCGATTACTTCATAGAATATTGTATGTGGTGTGCGAGACACGTTTATTATATAATGTTAGTCCTATGGCTTAAATATCTGTATTCCAATAACACCACAGAGCTAAACCGATAAAGCAGGTCATTTACAAGGGAAAATACACGGAAGTCTTATGACCACTATTCAGATATTGCAATTAAGCGAATAGCATTTAAAAATAATGTTTGAAATGACAGTGACAGACGTTTCAGCGAGATTTTTTAAAATGATGATGTTGTTATGTTTTCAACGCTGTTGTTGTTATTGTTGTTGCTGCTGCTTGCGGTTGTTGTTTCTTTTGCTATGTGTTGACACTGCTGTTGTTTTTATTGTTGGTGTTGGTTTTATTGTTGTTGCTGCTGAATCTATTGTTTCAGCTTTTACTTCTGCTACTACTACCACTACAACCACTACTACTTCTATTACTACTACTTCTACTATAACTACTTCTACTACGACCACTACTACTACTACTACTACTACTACTACTACTACTACTACTACTACTACTACTATTGCTACTTCTTCATCTTCTTCTGTTAATACTACTACTTCTAAGAACAAAATCCACTTTTACCTATATATCGGTCAATCTGTCACATCTTTCTCCCATGCCAACCATCGATCGTGTACACATGTCAATATTGGTTAATTACAGTAAAGCTTTATTATCAACAGCCGTTTTCGTAATTAGTGAATATGCCACAACGCACGCGATAATTAGCTATAATTCAGACCAGAGTGCATTCAGCTAATCAGGGATGTGGGTCTTTGTAGAAAGACCTGTTTCATATTTTCAGACATAAATGAAATGTTCCCTTATAATTACGCCGGCACACGTACCACATGTACAATTTGAACGCTGCATGCAAGCGGGTTAATTGAATGATTCTTTTTGTACAAAAGCCATAAATGTATGTTCTTTAATGCAGAATGTGTATTTAGTCGAAGACCAGAAGTTTAACTTTATAATTACACTTGCAAATGGCATTATCTGCAAAATATACAAGAAAACGACGCCAACCAAACCTAATAAGTATTATGCAGATCAATCAGTCGACTATAAAGTTTTCGGTTGCTTCTTACGTCCAAAATATGAACATTAAAAGAAAAAGTTAAACCACGGTAATCACGGTAATTGATGCATTGTATACAGTAAAACGTTATTCGCATCATCTTTGGACCTTTCCGTACACGTTCCGGAAAAAAAAGAAACGAAAACAACAACGAGGTGTTCCGAAACGTTATACCTCATGCACGTTCTAATTTCCTTAACCTTGGTCTTTGCGTATCCTATTTAGAGTTATCACGACCCAAATTATTTGCGTAACTAACAAGGTAAACAAAAATCACAACGTCTATTCATATATTTTTCTAAATTTGACACGAGTGATACAGGAAAGGCGGTCAAAGAGATAAATACTTTTGCTTTAAAGTTGGGATTAGAATCCAACCTTCAGACTAAGATGAAGGTGACCGCTATTCTAAGCTGGATATGAATACTTTTCACAGCAAGGTACTTATTCCACTCGCCGGATTGACAATATGTTCCGTTTTATAGGAATGCTAGCTGAATAATACATGTATAACAAGAGCTGTTGGTCCATTTTCTAAAAATATAATAAAAAATCAGAAATTCGCACAAGCTTGGTTGTGACTTCTAGAGAAGCATTTATTGCGTGGAAAACAAGCGGTGTATTCCGCGTGTTATTTTAACACTAGCAAGCAATAAGTGGGTTGTCAGAGCAGCAGGCAATAAAATTAATGCTAAAAAAACGACAATAGTTTTTGTATTGCCAAACCTTTAAAAAGTGCATTAAGGGGACGTTTATAATGGCATTACGCGCACAATTATCTAAAATTACATGAGATTTCAGTAAAAATGGGGCATTTAAGGAACTTTTGCTACAATTGTAAGTTAACCAATAAAAACAGTGTTATTTAATGATATTAAAAGGAAACACATTTACTTGGTTTCGTTCGTAGGATGACAGAAATATCAGAGGTGTCCCGATCCACGGGAAATGTATGAGCAACAAAAACAGGTAAGAAAGCTACTTTACACCCTCCAACGTATGTTCTAGGCCCATCAGTACAATCGCTGAACGTTTAACCATTAGCATGTAAGAACGCAACTCTTGACGCAGAAAAACATGCAAAAATAATGTCATTATACAGAATGCGCAGTAGATGACTTGGCACGGTATCATGAAACGACTGAACGAGTATTTGTCTTTTAATTAGAAAACAGCATTGTCAACATGAAGCAGTCGTGAGTACTGCCACACGCTGTACAGAACGCATGAGATCTGCAGGTGTTGTTAACAATCTAGGCGAATACTAAGCCCATTTTTTCCACGTAAATATACAGAAGTAACTTGCCGGATATATGTACATTCCCATTGCTGCAGGCTTGACAGATAACAGAGCCTGAGCCGGCTGATCGGGATTTACACTATTTGCTCTGGGTTTTAAACTGTGTCCTACATGTAAGCCGGTTTAGACAAGTACACTATAGGATCATCTTGTATGTTCATGACTTCATCCACCAATGAATGTATGTACATGACTTCATCCACCAATGAAAATGTCAAAGTTGTACCATCGCATAAATTAAACTGCAACAAAAGGCCTATTTAGATATTTATAAATAATTGTAATATATATCACAAATGTTTATTGCTGTCATCGTGGTCCTGGTATTATAAAAACAATATGGTAATACAGATATAAATGTATCATTTATTTCAAATGTTGTTGGCTTGTTGGAAGCTGTTCGACAAGAAAGTATAACACTCTAGGATCTTTCAAGGCAGTATCCAACACTTTGCCTATATCAAATGCACGTGAAAATAATACAGACACTTTGCCTATATCAAATACACGTGAAAATACTACCGACACTTTGACTATATCAAATACACGTGAAAATACTACCGACACTTTGACTATATCAAATACACGTGAAAATACTACCGACACTTTGCCTATATCAAATACACGTGAAAATACTACCGACACTTTGCCTGTATCAAATACACGTGAAAATACTACCGACACTTTGCCTATATCAAATACACGTGAAAATACTACCGACACTTTGCCTATATCAAATACACGTGAAAATACTACCGACACTTTGCCTGTATCAAATACACGTGAAAATACTACCGATACTTGGCCTATACCAAATACACGTGAAAATACTACCGACACTTTGCCTATATCAAATACACGTGAAAATACTACCGACACTTTGCCTGTATCAAATACACGTGAAAATACTACCGATACTTGGCCTATACCAAATACACGTGAAAATACCACCGACACTTTACCTATACCAAATACACGTGAAAATACAACCAAAACTTGGCCTATATCAAATACATGTGAAAATACTACCGACACTTTGCCTATATTAAATACAAATAAAACCACCCCACCCTTAATGTTCATTCTTTCAGATCTTTAAATAGACACGATGAACGGTTTCTGCTTAAAAAGATAGTGACGTCACAGCAAATGAACTGCATGATATAACGTGCTCTTAAATATAAGTGTTCACGTGTTGTTGTTTTTTTGTTTTTAAAATCAATAGCCCAAGTGTAAAGTTATGATCCTCTTTTTACATAGATGTAGGACATTATTAAACAGCATTTCGTGGGATCTTTTCATCTTACAACAAACTGCTGGGCTGTTTGAGAGAAAAAATGGTCCAAACAACGAATACCACTTTTAAAGAGCTCACGCCTGCAATGGAATATTAAACTAGATAACTTGAAATCATGGAGTGTATCATTCTTCTGTATTTTAACATGATCTGAAGCAAAGGTGGCAATGGCGAAACATGGTTCCCTTATTTAGCAGATCATTATGACGCCCGCCACATGGGTAGGGTATGTTTTGATATACTGAGATACCAGGCCTAGGCATGGAGACGGTGTCTGGTTACCTTAGGGTTACCTGAGGTTAGAGGGCAATGTGTCGATACATAGTAATAAAGTGACCATTAAAACTACATTAAAATATATCAGAAAAGCCACAGGAACCCTTGGTAGATCCACTATCGTGCCACAAGCTAACCTTCTCCAGCTAACCTGCGATGCGCCGGTGGTTCTACCCTGACATAAGTCTGGGGTCTTCCTCCACCAATAATTAGCTGGACGTCGCCAATATGACAATATATTGGTCAGTGCGATGAACGTATATAAAAGGAACGAGCTAGCCGAAAAAAAAGTAACTGCATTTCGAAATAGCTAATTATACTTGACAAAATCTGCGTGACTAAATCAGAGTCTCGATTCATACATCTGTATACCGGACCTGGTAGCGCAATCGGTAGAGCGTCGGCTCCAGGTACGGGAGGCCCCGGGTTCGATCCCGGTCCGCGACACACCAAAGTTCTTAAAAATGGTAGTGGTATAGCTCCCTTTCTAACGCTCAAGCAAATATAAGGGTAGTTCCACGACTGGTTGGCCCGTTGTCAGGATAATGTGACTGGGTGTGGTATCATGACAGGTGTTCGCGGCATGCTATACACAGTAAAGGCAACACTATATCTGCTTCAAGTTGACACAGTCTCTAGACAACTGAAATATTGTTGGTGGGACGACAAACCCAATTAACAAACAATAAACACACATACATATGTAGTATGGTGTGGCACTGAAATCAGTTGTTCGCTCAAATAATCTTATTCACAAACACTGATCGGCTCTGACTTAAATATGATGTTAAATGAAGTGATACTGGCAAAGTTCAAAACATTACTTTTCATATGACAGGTTTAATTGTATTACCTACATCTAGCTTTAAAAAATAAGATATATTTTATGGTAGGTCATACCATGGAAATTTAGCCTTGTTATAGTGTCCGTAGAGAGATATCATATTTCTACACATACATTATCTTTTCTAGTTTGGCAATATGTGAGGAACGTGTTTTTTATGGAAGACTCAATATTAAGGCTATGGCTATGGTAGTGATTATAAAGTTCAACGCTGTGTTTTTACAGTGCAGTAGAAAGTAGATAACTTTTTTTATTTAGGTTGAATAAAAATCATAGGCTCTTTGTCACTTTTTTTAAAGTCAATTACTTTTATAAATTGCACTTATGAGTAACTTTTCAAACTAAATAGTGTGGTTTGTATTTTGTGCTTTAAAAGTATCCCTTTTGTTAACACAGTATGAAATTATACAATAGTTGCTACAAAATTGTCAGTCAAAAAATGTCAGTCAAAAAATGTCAGTCAAAAATTGTCAGTCAAAAATGTTACAGGCATGTCATTGTTTGTTAATGACACTCTGGCTTGTGATCAAATAACACACAAAAAATAATTTATCTCAATATTGATCTATAGATTATGATAGACAAAGCATGCACAGAGAGAGCACGTGTATCGGTAGAACAGGTACATATTAAAAACGCTTCCACAGTTCGTAAACAAAGGTAATCTATTGACTTTTTGTTTGTAAATAAAGAGGAGAATAGCGGTTGGTTATGTATTGTACAGATTCATAACGGTGGCAAGATCTAAAGAAAGATATGCCGAAAACAAAAGACGGTGAATTCAAGTATCAATCAACGCAACGGGGTTCTGGCTGCACTTTACAGAGCAATAAATACAATTCCTGTTAAGAAGTTATATCGGTAATTGGTGAAAATAGTGACAGGCAACAAACAATGATTAGATTCGTAAGAATGCAATTATGAGAAACAGGTGTTCATATAAAAAAGTAATCTGAAAAAAAAACTGACGTCGATTCCGTCTGCGAAATGCTGGGATTAAATTACTGTTATAGAATCCTTACTTGTTGTATGCTTATAATTGTCATTAGCTGACTAACTGATGTTCTGTTGACCACTGATAATATCTCCTTGTATGGAAAGTTTATTATTCTATTTCCGGTACGTGCTTCGGTTTTCGTGCATCGTAATGTAGTTTCAGCACATTAAAATAACGTTAAGTTGCCCCTTAGTAATAACGCACTCAAAAAATCAAGATGACTTATGTAGAACAATTTATTGATTATCCGCATCAGACTTTTACAGTTAAAGGCAAGTTTTCACCTCAAATCAGGCCTACAGACAACGAATCGGTACTGTAAAAGGTCTGCGCGGTTTCTAAACAAAACATTGTATACCCATCGCCTTTACAACGTGTACTGTCTTAATTCGTATCATACAGAGTGAATCTTATAATACCAGCGTTTACCTCGTGTCACAAAACGTAGACTTACATTTTAAATACTTGTTGCAATATTTCACATGGTTTGTGATTGTTGTTCATAGATCTCGGCAATAAATAAAATAGCTCGATATGAATCTCTCCCTCCCCTCGCCCTTCTCTCTCTCTCTCTCTCTCTCTCTCTCTCTCTCTCTCTCTCTCTCTCTCTCTCTCTCTCTCTCTTCTCTCTCTCTCTCTCTCTCTCTCTTTCTCTCATACACACACACACTTCTCTCTCCTCTCTCTCTCTTTCTCTCTCTCTCCATCATTTTAATAAGTTTGGTGCAGCTGTGCAAATTAGCAATGTATTATGACTACAGATTTTGTATAATGGTCTTAGGGAATTGGCTGTCATGTTACCGGGTCTACTTTTCACCAACAATACCTCCGAGGCCTATTTTTGAAATTAAAACAACTGAGATGATCTGAATGTATTAGACCTTGTTTTTAGAACCCACGGCTGGACTCTAGAGTGTGTGTGTCTACAAATGTCTGCAAATGTCTACAAATGTCTACAAATGACTACATATGTCTACAAATGTCTACAAATGTCTACAAATGTCTACATATGTCTACAAATGTCTACATATGTCTACAAATGTCTGCGAATACTTTTCAAATTTCAACCACACAAAGACAATTTAAAACGGCATTTACGTTGTGGTGATATTTTTCATACTTTGACATTTGAAACTGTCAGTTTACATAATAGATAATGATTACAGCTTGTTTATTATACTGTACTGGACTTTTACCGTTAGTTGTATGGCAAGAAAAAACGCAAGTATGATACGTAAGGTTTTGCACTTTGACTTCAATAAAACACTGGATTAGTCCGTGAATCTTTGCAATATCCCGGGAATTCTATTTTATTATCATGAAACTCATGGAAGTATGAAGCAATTGATTATTACCCTATTCATTAGTTGTTCGTACTTGAATAAGTTTTCAACTTTTGGTTTTAGGGTTGTGTATAAAATGTGTATGGTATACATTTTGATCCTATTCGGTTATTGGTGAGCTGAAGCCTTATTTTAATTATATTGTGATCATGGTCATTTTATAAATTTCAAAATGACTTTCAGATACACGTACTTGCAAAGAGAAACGCATCTCTAACCTTATCTCGCTACTGTTAACTTAAAGAGACGAATTAAATCACAATATTTTCTAAGTTCCAACTTTCACCGCTGCCAGATGTACACGCAGTACCAATGAAGTAAGTACCGACCAATGACGACCTTGTCGTGCGAAGTTTCATATTGACAAAGGTTACGGCCAGTGGTTGTCAAATAAAAGGTGACCAACAACACAACAACCGGATTAGAATGTTTTGTGACCAGATTTCAAAATCCTGTATCAAAAGTTTGGCTCACTAAGAAACGTTATGCGTGTTTCATTTATTGAATACTTAAACAACGAGAAGCGACATAACGTGTCACGCTGACTTTGAATCAAAAGCCGCCATAGCATTGAAGGTTAAACGAACAGGTATACAGAAAATGGGCGGTAAAGATACAGAAGATACGGCAAAAATTACAGATGGTGTGGCAAAAAGTAAAGAAGATGGGGTAAAATACAAGATGCGGTTTTATTATTTGATGTATTGATTTTTATCATATAATTTTTATTTTAGTTACATCTTAACATGGTAAACATTTTGCTATTTTAATATAACTACATACACATATGTTTTCTCACAGTTTTTGTTACATAAAACCAACACAATTAAACCGGCCGCAATAGCTCAGGTGGTAGAGCGTCGGCTTGCGGATCGGGAGGTCGTGGGTTCGAACCCCGGCCGGGTCAAACCAAAGACTTTAAAGTTGTTAGTCGTGGCTTCCGTCCTAAAGCTCGGGGCTAAGGGGACAGCATTACACCTGACTCGTCGGTGTCCATATAATGGACCGGCCGGGTTCAGTCCCTGGGCACCTGATAAGTGCCTCTGTGCTATAATGATAGAAATGTCGCTCCCAACACAATTGCGGTCCTATTGGTAACGTCAATTTCCTATCGGTCGAGGAAGACCCCAGAAATAAGTCTGGGTGGAACCACCGGCTCACCACAGGTCTGCTGAAAGACAACCCACAAGAAAGTTCTCGTCTCGACCAAGACTCGAACCCACGTGTAAGAAAGGGGTCAGCATATATATACATGCACCAAGTAAGTGGTATATCGGAATGTAAACATCTAGCAGAATCTAATAAGAGAAACTTTAGTATTAATCTTAAGTCGCTGTCAAAGCCGCAAAATGAACCCTTAAATAAATTTCATTTAAATTTTCAACTGTACATGGGTATATGAAAGAGCAGGTTGTTTGCCTTAAACCCTGGTTGATCAATAATATTCTTAACACACGTACCATGTATTGAAAGCATGTACATGTATATATATTTACACTTAGGGCTTAGTATCTATCAAATCACCAGCTTAAATTGGTTAATTACACATACGCGTTAACTGACATAAGCAACCGACTACAAATAAAACGAGATGTTATTGCTAAATATTGGTAGCAAATAGTGCAGATGTAGACCACATAGTCAGTGAGCCCTGCCTGATCCGAATGTATACCACTTGCCTAAACAGGACAACTTTGCGTTATGTCTGTACTGAGCCTTGCGGTATTTAAAGTATAAGCGACATATATAAATATATGTATATTGGTTTTTCGTTCGCTGCGGTGGTGGAAAATCAACATAGTACAAATGGGAAGATCGATTTTATGAATCCCTGAATTGATTTGATAAAAATAGCAAATGGGTTTTGACAGCATTCAGTACACCTAGTGTATGTTTACTTTGTACATTGTAATCATAGACGGACGAGGAATTTCGAACATTCCGATTTCGAGATTAGATAGATGTTTTAAAACATCATAGTTAACTATGTTTATATGTGATCCGTTTTCTGTAGTATTCTTTCCAGATTTTAATGAATTCATACTTTTCTCATTACATGTATAAGGGTTTGTTTGTGCCGCCATATGTATGGCAATGAACTTAATGTTTATGCCTAAAAAAGAATTGAATTGAATTGATTTCTGACTTGGTGATCTACAAGTGATCAGTGAAAATTATACTCTCATTATACTTAAAATGATATCTGGCTGAATATAATCTCGTTTAATAATTATATACCTGGTTATTTAAGTTGACGGTTTAGGAAATAGTTAGTTTAATAAATACAAGTTGAGGTGTATTTTCATATCCGTCTCAGTAGAAATTATACCCAGACAATTATGACGTGCAAGCGGTCGAGTGGTTAGTCACCGACTCATACCTCGGTTATTGCCAGTGGTTCTACCCAGACAATAATGACGAGCAAGCGGTCGAGCGGTCAGTCACCGACTCATACCTCGGTTATTGCCGGTGGTTCTACCCAGACATATCTCCAACAATTGTAAACTCGACTTCATTATATGACCACAATAACGTCTATGTGAAGTAACAATAGATGGTCTGTTTTCAACATAGTAAGATTGTAATTTTGCCTAAATCTTTTCTAAATCGTGGTTACAGTATGTCCGGGTTTATGTATCATAAAGACAATGTATGTATGTACATGTACAAGTCTTAGGAATCAATTCTGTTCTGTTCTATTCTGTTCTATGCGGAAAAAGGACACAATGTATCAGCGAGTATCAAACAAGTGGATACAGCGGAATATAAAATTATCATAAATGAATAAATTTCATTCTCGAACACAGTTTGTCTACAACATACGTCTTTTCAGCAAATTTATTTAAAAAAATAGGTAAGTTTCAGCACAAATACTCGAAAAAATCTTCAGTAATAATTAGATAATTTGATTAAATTTATCACTGCTTTTAAATTTAACTAATATTTATCTCCTGAGTTTTATATATAAAAATATAACTTTGAGTAAAGCAACAATCAAAGACATTACATTTCCTTACGAAGAAATATCTTTGAAATTGAAACTGCTGATATCAAATGTAGATATCAAATCTAGTTTAACGTCTGGCCATAAATTATCGTTTTTAGTTAAGTAATTGAAACATTTATACAATGTGTATTACAAAGATAAATAAATAAAAACTAAAACAAACAAACTAAAACAAACAAACAAACATTCCCGTAGCCTTGGTCCCATTCTGACCAAAGATGGATGTTTATTATTCGATACGCACTTTACGTACATCACTATCTTAGCCTAACCAATTATTTACGATTTAAGCGTTGTTTGAGGGATACCAGAATGAGATCATCATACAAAGTAAGGTGAATCACACACATCTAATAATTTAGTTTGGTATTGAATTGGCTCTCTTGTACTTTGGTAATTTAAAAAGGTTACATTTTAATTGCTTTTCGGTCATTTCAGGAATCCAAACGGTTGACACTGGAGTTTTCAAACTATGTATCTATGTGACTAAAACATAATTATTGAAATAAAACGATATTTAAAAAAGTTAACGACAATATTTACTCTGACTTTCATACCTCTATACCCTATGTTCAAATAGACTGAAGATGTAAGGTGATACGAGATCTGAGACAAGAATATGAGAGAAGAAACAAAGTCTGCCATTATTGGTGTATGCAGAAGCTTAATATAAAATTGGTTCATATGTATTTGACAATATTTCTCACCTTAATGCAGATTTCCTAATCAAGACTTATATTTAAGGTGCTTATATAATTGTCTTAGTCACGAATTCTACCATAACCTGTACAATATATGATATGGTTGGGAATTATGGAATTTAATTATTTTTACTCCAAACAGTCAGCAGTAATGGTAGTTCTGTCTTTCCCAACTCTATACACTATGGTAGAATTAACAAATGAAGTGAAATACTCTGAAAACGTTATTTGGTATCAGTTCTGCGACTAGTGCTATGGATACAAGTTTTATCTGCTAGCAGAAGGTACCGTACAGGATGTTCATACACTAATTAGGCTTGTAAGAAGACAATGGATGGAACTTGATCTAAAGGATGGTATGAACATGGTTAGGGAGAATGGCTTAAACAATTAGACGTTATTTTAAAATTTTAATGCTTAAAACCAAACAGATTTAGAATGTAGAAATTATAATGCAGTCGTAATGTTTGTTTCTTAAGATGTATAGTTTTGTTAATTGATATTTATTTGTTTTACCTTTCAGTCAATTTATTTTGATAGTCAACCATTCAGGCGCATAATTTTTGGTCTAATTGTAAAGTTTAACACAATGTTTACTCACCAATTGAAGCATCTTTAGAAGTTGTGACGGCGTCTCTACACAACATTCCTCGCCCCGGCTGTCGGTCGCCGGCTTGCGCACAAAATAATCCAACATCCGGTCTTCTTCAAGACTCGGACCCAGTCGAATTTCATCACACAGCAGACATAATTCCTCTTTTTCGAGAATCTTGTTAACCTGAGCACCAATGGTAGGCGGGTGGTTGTGATGGGTAAGATCGTATTTTAGATTCGCGTACAAGACGGAAAAAGTCACAATCAGAATAAAGAAACATACACTAGTAACAATGGCTAGGCCATAAGTCAGGCGACGAATTTCTCTGAGTTGTCTGTTTAGATATTCGGTATTCTGGAATTTTATCTCTCCAATTGGAGGTTTGCCTCCGTTGGTGTTCTTGAGCAGATTTTTTCCACATTCGTATTTCTCTTGATCTTCCATGTTTTCAACCGTCATAGATCTAGGTGAAGTTTGAACCTATGGCAGATGAAAAGAGTAAATATGATAAATCAATGATACAACTTTCTGACGCAATTTAAGTGCACCAATCCTCTAAATTATTAAAAATGTAATTAACATTAAAACACAGAGCGGGAAAACTTATTACGGAATAAAATCAAAGAATAAAAATAGATGTTGTGTATATTTCACCACGTTATCCAGCTAAAAATAACTGACGAGTTTTGTTTCCGAACGCACTAGTATGCGCAGATAGAATGTAGTATGGTACTTTGGTGCTACTCCTTTGTACACATATTTCCGCGCCCTTGTCTTTTAAGCGGAAAGAAGCACTACATACAAAACATCTCCCTCACAGCATCCGTTCCGAACGTCAGTCAGCATGTATGTATACTACACAGTGTGAAGTATGTTGTCCCGGCGAGTTAACAAAATACCCACTCACTGCACTACCTCTCTCTGTCTCTCTCTATCTCTCGCTGTTGTTTTTATCCACCACTTTAATAGTAAGATCGATTTTGATTAATATCGTCTGCTCATACTACCAACCGGGCGTAATCCAAAAGACGTTAATCCTATATTTACATGCCGAAGCGAACGAGAGGAAATCAAAAGCTACTCCACACAAAATATATCCACCGTCACTCGCTCGATGTATAAAGCACAATCATAGCGTACGGCTCTGTGATAGAACTTGTAGTGTATTGGAGTTGCACATAATTGACCATGTGACTCGAGTCTTATCCAATCGATAGCGGCCTTACATCGTGCTGTCGGCAGTTATTAATAAAAAAAAAAAGATTTTCCCAATATTTATGCGAAAGAAGGATTCGTGATGGAAGGGCTGCAATATTGAGAAAAGACATGAATTAATAAAACAAACACTTGACAAGATTGCGAAAGTCCCGTGGCCAGAATAAAGATGTCAGAAGTGGAGAAAAAGCCGCTTTGTCAGAATTCATAGACGCGTTATTGCGAACAGAAGATAATATTCCTGGCTCTGAGCGCGGGTTTTGACACGTGGAATTTGACAAATCATAGACTCTTCTCATACCAGGCGGTCGGCAGTAGACTCTCGGAGAGTAATCAATAGCAGGTCCCCTCGGCTGCTTATTTATATGCTAATTGCAGAGGAGAAGAAAAATATGAGGAGAAAAAAAAATGAGAATCCCGACTTTCCGTCGTAGCTAGAAAACTAGCGATACGTCATGGGTGTTATGCATTAGAGGATGCATCTGTCAATTTGATTTCATACAGCAAGTATTTCTAGATTTGTTGCATTGTTTTTATCACGTAAAAATTGGTAGTTTTGAAGACGGTTCTGTGATATGGTATAATACTTGGATAACCAAACAGTGTTTTAAATACTTACGTTTATGTATAAGTGCATTATTGAAATGTGTTTTGTTATTTAAATAAAGTAAAAAACGAAAAAAACTGGTCGGTGCATTACACGTGATCATTGCTTGTATATGTATCTTTATACTTTAAACTTATAATTAACAAAGAAAATGTATATTTGTGTTTTGTAAAGCAGATATAGAATCTGTAACTTTGAAATACGCAATACAAAAATCACATCAAAGTAATAAAATACAGTCTAAAATAAACATTCCACTTTCTTTCAGTCGTCAGCTGTTCGTTCAGTCATGCGTCATGGTAAATAACCTATGACCAATACACTGGCAACTTGGCTTTTGACTTGAAATTTGAAACTTTAACCCGCCTCTGGTTTCAAAACCATTACATTAGCATATCAGCTTTGAGGTTTCAGAATAATAATAGACATAAAAAACATGTATAATACTGTATAACAATTCCGCAAGGGTGATGAGAAAGATAGAAAGGGTACTAGTGGAGGTTATCGTGTTATGAAATCTAGACCCTAAAATTGGCGTGTTATAAAATATGCTAATTAAGTTTCAATTTCAATTGATTTGTTGAGAGAGAGAGAGAGAGAGAGAGAGAGAGAGAGAGAGAGAGAGAGAGAGAGAGAGAGAGAGAGAGGGTGGGGGGTTGGGGAAGCGATTTGACACTAGATAATGAAAATGTCGGGTGTTTATTGTCTTTTATATTATTCTACATTTATTTTGTATATTTGTTTTTAAACTAAATCACTGATATTTTAATATAAGTAACAACAAACTTTAAACATTATCTTCTTTTCCTAAAATGTGTTTTTGTTGTTGTTTATTTGAAAATATGTTGTTGTAAATTTAAATATACCTTCAAATAAAATGAATACGACACGATCCGCTAAACAAATACTCAAGTTCTATAGTCTAAGGAATAAATGGTCCTGTGTGACAAAACGTTACAGGGGAGAGCAATCGCGTAGCTTTGTGTGGAGCTGGCAATAAACAAATAACTTTGTTCTTTGTTGGCGCCTCCATCGTTCCACATGTAACAACTGCTGTAGTCTCACCTGCCGTTGTCACGCTGCAGATTTACTCTGGTACTCTAGTGGTGATGATGGTTGTTACGTAAACAGGTATTTTGTGATTTTTTTCATATTGTGATGGCAACGATGATAGTAATGTCACACTGTTAAACGTCACGTGATTATATCGGTCGTGTTATTGTTTTTGTTGCTGTTATAAAAAAGAAGTCCAAAATGCATGTCGTGTTTTATATGCCAGGCACTGACTGATAAAAAGAAAGATTAATATCTATAATTTTGGAGGTATAGTGAAGGTGATGATGTTGATGGTGATGATAAGGTTGCTGTTGATGTTGTTGTTGTTGATGATGATGATTATTATTATGATGATGATGATGATGATGATGATGATGATGATGATGATAATGATGATGATGATCTTTATCTTTCTAAAAATTATAAAGAGTATAAGTCCATCCGAGACTTAAGTAAGTTAACGTAATTAATTCGACTGCTGACCTGGCTAATTCTGCCCTGACTAATATAAATGTACACACAGTCAGTACAGCAATATACCGTATACCTCCAAGCATGTTTACCTGATATAGACATGTATACCAACATTAGTATGCGCAGACACACGCACGTATGCCCGTACACCATGTCCCAGTGTTTCAAGCTATACATAAAGAATGCTGACAGAGATTGTATTGATTGACACTGAGCAACTCACTACCTACTGAAATGTAAAAATACTCCATGAGAGTAAGTCCTTCAAACCTGACACCCCCTCCTTCTTCATCTGTATAATCCTTCGTATAGTGACGAGGAAAAGGCATGCATGTTCTCGAACAATACATACATTGTATACTATATTCCTACGCATTCGTACCTAATATTATTAATACATTATATGGTATGCGGGTTTCCGTGGATATCAAGATATATTTTATTTAAACTTGGTTTAAACTTTGTTTAAATATTGATATTAAAATATGTTACTAGTTGAAGTAGAAGTAGAAGCAGCAGCAGTAGTAGTAGTAGTAGTAGTAGTAGTAGTAGTAGTAGTAGTAGTAGAAGTAGTAGAACCAGTAATAGTAGAAGAAGTAGTAGTAGCAGAAGTAGTAGAAGTAGTAGTAGTAGTAGTAATAGTATAAGTAGTAGTAGTAGTAGTAGTAGCTGTAGTAGTAGTAGTAGTAGTAGTAGAAGGAGTTGTAGTAGTAGTAGTAGTAGTAGAAGCTAAAGTAGCAGTCGTAGTAGTAGTAGTAGTAGTAGTAGAATCTAAAGTAGCAGTCGTAGTAGTAATCGTAGTAGTAGTAGTAGTAGTAGTAGTAGTAGTAGTAGTAGTAGTAGTAGTAGTAGTAGTAATAGTAGTAGTATAAGTAGTAGTAGTTGTAATAATACAAGTAGTAGTAGTACTAGTAGAAGTAGTAGTAGTAATAATAGTAGTAGTCGTAGTTGTAGTAGTAGTAGTAGTAGTAGTAGTAGTAGTTGTAGTAGTAGTAGTAGTAGTAGTAGTAGTAGTAGTAGTAGTAGTAGTAGTGGTAGAAGACGTGGTGGCAGAAATTCTCGTAGTAGTAGTAGTAGGTAGTAGTAGTAGTAGTAAAAGTAGTAGTAGTAGCAGTAGAAGTAGTAGAAGTAGTAGTAGTAGTAGCAGCAGTTGTAGTAGTAGAAGTAGTAGTAGCGGTAGTCGTAATAGAAGTAGTAATAGTAGTTTAGTTCAGTAGTTGTAGACGCAGTACTAGGCGTAGCAGTAATAGTAATGGTAGTAGTAGTAGTAACTGTTGTTGTTGCTACAGTAGTAGTGGCAGTATTGCCAACTATTCATGTAGCTTTACAAGCGAAATGACCATTTAGTAGCAGTGTTACGAGCCAGAAATAAGATTTAACCACAGACAGAAAACTATAAGAAGGCAGAAAAGGATTTTTAGACATTACCGTCAGAGATAAACTCCGTATCTTTTCACTACAACTTATTCACAATAATGCATACACCGTTATATGTTGTATAGCTCTACCCCTCGCAATTATACAAAGTCAGACTGGTGAGGCCATTAAGCATGAAAAGATAAATTAGATCAGCGGCATTCTAAATACACGCATCTATAATAAATAGTACGTTGACCACTAATAGCCGAGCGTCACCTCATAGTGAACTGTCCACAACTGGAGGGTGACCCTACAGCCCGGGGGTCGGGGGGGGGGGGGGGGGGGGGGGGGGGTCTCTACTGACCGACTCACGGACCAAACTGCACGTGATATAGTGAACTTGCTCAACTAAACCATCTTTGCAGTATTGTGTTGCTTTTTAGAATCGGCACAATTATGGTCATATAGGTGACGTCCAACTAATTATTGGTGGAGGAAGACCATGGACAATATATCTGGTTAAAACCACCTGCGCCCTGCTGGTTAACTTCCCCTCTTAAATATTCTCACCCCGACCCGGACTCGAACCAAGCGGTGAAGGACTGCGGACTTACAAGTAATTAGTCGGCGACTCTTACCGCTCGGCGACCTTTTTTTGTAGTGTCATGTGAACATAAGGTATTTAAAAAATGAAAATATTAGAAATATACTTCCATTTTTAAAAAAGTCTGGACCCGATTTTCTGTACTGTCAGTTTTTTGTTTGTTTGTTGTTGTTTTTTTTGTGTGTGTTTTGTTGTTGTTGTTTTTTGTTGTTGTTTTTTTGTTGTTGTTTTTTACTTTTGCGCGAAAGGGAGAGGGAAACAGATTAAATTAATTACTTTTATTTATTAAATTAACACGGAAGGCGTGTATATTTATTTATTCACTATTGAGTAAATACATCTGTCCATGATTCTAACGCCAAGGGCACTCATATTTTATTCGAACCAGAAGCACAACATACTTGATCATTTTATGATGATCGTGTGAAATATATGCTTACCCTCATCATATTTTATGTCGGGTACTTTATCTGGTGTTTGAAGTCAAGAAGTGTTTCTGGTTCCGCCCTCATGTCTGTTGAATGTTGTTATTATGCAATATATTAGTAGAATGTAATTGACAAGTAAGTAGGCTACTAGCTACTTACCACTAAGAAAACGTATTTATGTTGGTGGGAGTTGGACCTGACTTTTACTCTTGTGTTGGAACTGAGAATTGTGGAGTAAACATATACATTCGGAAACGACCGGTCGCAATAGCACAATTGGTAGAGCGTCGGCTTGCGGATCGGGAGGTCGCAGGTTCGAACCCCGGCCGGGTCAAACCAAAGACTTTAAAGTTGGTAGTAGTGGCTTCCCTTCTAACGCTCGGGGCTAAGGGGACAGCATTACGCCTGACTCGTCGGTGTCAGTATAATGGACCGACCAAGGTCAGTCTCTGGGCACTTCATAAACGCCCCTGTGCTATAATGATAGAAATGTCGCTGCACAGTATCGGCAAAAATTCCGGCTAATCCCAATCCTAATCCCAATCCCACTTTGGAAAACCTTCGACTGCTCGCTTAGGAGTAAATTATGTAAAATTATTCATGTTTTATTTCTCGTTGTGGCTTGCTATAGTTGTTGTTGTTGTTACTGCTGCTGCTGCTGCTGCTTTTCACATTTACTGTTCGCTGTTATATGTGCATTGTAATCATTGGCACCTTTGCTGTTGTTTTTAAATAGCTTCTTGATTTCCTAACAATATATTTTTGCTTCAAATAGAACATTTTAACACACTGTTTGTTTCCCTACTTTATTGTACTTCAAACCATAATTTTAATATACATTCAGTTTTAAGATTAAAAAACAACAACACAATGCATAATTTTGTTCTTGAATTTTTTAATACATTGCAGCGACCAATCAGGATCAAAATTGCAATGTCCAGCTATTTGGTGGATGATGACCTTAGACAAATGTCTGGGTAGCGTCACTGGCGCACCGCACGTCAGCTGACAGACGTTCATACATTGACATTCGACCCGAACGGAACTCGAACCCACGCGGTGAGAGGCTAAACAATCAAAGGAGTTACCGACTCTACCACCACGCCACTGGCGCCCCTCACATCAAACATAAGTACTAGACTCTAACTGAAACAATTGTGAGCATAAACATGAACATATCGACAAGTCAAATCTTCATTGCAGCAATAATAACCTAAAGGTAAGTAACTACTTATCAACGTTTCGTGCGGATTTTCTAGTGGCGTAAGCGATTGTTAATATTTTATTGTTGATATAAGAGGCTTCACGTAGTGAATATGGCTGGTGCGGAAATATATGATATTTTATGTATTTTTAATCACAGGTATCTACAGAACAATATTAATTTCTCAGTGTGTCCAATGTAAAAAATGAGATAAGACGGAAAAAAGCGGGAAACGCTCTCGTAACAGACTTGTTTATTTGTATCGTTGTGCATCCAATAATGCACTAACACAATCATCATAACACATTACGCTTGGTTCTAAAGATAAACAGAGGATGCACATTTAGCAATAACAGAAATAGTTCTATATTTAAGAAATATGACATTTATAAGTTAACAAGATCAGGCGAAAGTAGATAGAGCGATGTCTCCAGGGTTAAATCAACGACTGCCGATATATGAAGCATGGTACACAATGTAGCGATGTAACTCCTTTGCTTGCGCTATTACAATGTTATATGTACTTTTAACATTTACGACCGATTTGTCGAAATGTTTTAAGATGTTATGACCGTTTTAAGTCCCGTTTTAGATGCTGTTGGTAGTGCTATCACGGCGAAGGTAAAACTGTATCTGCTGCAAGTTAACACTGTCTCAACGGCAACATAGTTAGTAAAGACTCCAAACACAACAAACAGAAATTAGCGACAATTCAAGCGATTGCCTAATCTGATTGAATCTGATTAGGCTGTAGCACAAAGCGTCCGTAACTGATCGGATAAAGTCGGTATTATCCGTGACAGAACAAGATCGCAACAATCGGATTATTACACATGGTTTAATTGTCTTTCGCATTTATAAACAGCATCAGGCAGAGTTTAATCCAGTCCCACCACGCGCAACGTCTCATTAGTCGTAGGAATAACATTACGCCATCAGAGAGAAATGTAAAGAATATTACATAGATACATTCATAATCATATTTGGGACAACACAAAGACAATAACACCCTGATTCGATTTGATTCTTATAACAGAATTTGTAAAAAAAAAAAAATGAAAAAAAAAAACACACAAAAAAATGAGAAAATGTTAAACCTACCACTTTATATTTCAGATTACGTCTGTGTTTATTATTATATCTTAACATTAATGCAAAATCCGTGTTAAATATAAATGTACGGATATTAGGTAGACGTGTCGCGAATACGTCACCATCGTACGAAATGTCGTTTTCTGACATATTCATGCCGAAACTTAAAACGAATGTTTGAATCTGTTTAAATTTTCAATTTTGAACAATTGTGCAAAACATACGTGATTTTCTGGGCTTATAGCATGTAACATTTTACATAAAGTTCGCTACTCATTTAAATGATACATATAGAAATGGCACAAATCTGCGACTGACAGGAGGCACATGGGCATGGGTAAACCACAAACTTTGGTCGGTCTTTGAATGATGAATTCACATGCATCTTTCAATGGACCAAATCGCTCATATTATAATCTTTTCATACCACCAAGATTCCATTGTAAACAGAATTTACCATTCAAATGTTCCCACCACATTGATCCAAAGTATGCCCCATTTCTTTTATCAACATTTCTCCATTCACCAACCACACTAGATAAAGGCACTATCGGAAGTCAAACATCAATCAACATTCGTGCCAATGTACAACTGTCCTTACGAGGTCACGACCTTATGAACAAATCCCCGAAATTTATTGACAAACAACCCGGGAATTTCATCTGTATCCGCAGTCTTAACGTGCTCCTAAAATGGTATTATTTACGTATGAGCTAACGCACACACACACACACACACACACCGGCGACGAGAAAAGCTGTCTTTAAAATGCCATTAATTTGCTTGTCGGCAGCCGTATCTTAGAAGACAGAATGTTGGATAGAAGTAAACGAATAAAGAAGACATTTACATTTCCTAACAACATTTAAAGGTGGTAACCGACAATTTGGACTAAATAATATTTTCAAAAATAAACAAATAAGTCACTGGTGACTGTAAGAGTCCTGCAAATTGCTGTGTATTGATGCCTTAGATCTGTGTGAACACTGGACCATACATCCCTACTCGTCATTGCATACAGATACATCCTCTATCTGAGCCAGGCTGCAGGGATAGCTTTAAACACACACATACACAAACAAACAAACAAACAAACAAACAAACAAACAAACAAACAAACAAACAAACAAACATGTATACATATGATACAGACAGTTAGAACACATGAGCGTTGTGTCTCCTAAATGTGTCATGTAATGTATGCAGTATTCTTCATAAGAACACTATCATAAAATCGTACAATAATAAGCAAACAATCTCTCTCTCTCTCTCTCTCTCTCTCTCTCTCTCTCTCTCTCTCTCTCTCTCTCTCTCTCTCTCTCTCTCTCTCTCTCTTCTCTCTCTCTCTCTCTCTCTCTCTCTCTCTCTCTCTATATATATATATATATATATATATGTAAATCTTAAAAGTGATATCACAATGAGGGCAACACTATATATAGTTTATATATTATATATTCATGAATTTAACATAATTTGGGTACGACCTGAAGTTTCGGTGTGGCAATAAAATGCTAAGCGTGCGTACAACAACTTAATTATTGGCGTTTTCTTCATCGGCCAACCCAGCTATATAATTGCAATGATTTCTTTTTTTCACCCGAGCGACACTTTCTAAATGTGAGATGTTTGGTTTGATTGATTTTAGTTTAGATAGTTGTTATCCAAAACAATCCTTTAATACTACAACACTTTGAATGACGGGGGTCCCCTCTGTTTGTAAATGTTTTATTAGAAAACCAATATCCAAACCCGTTATTCAAATGTATAAGTGGCGATAACAAATTGATCCACATGTCCAAAACCACTCGTTGAAATTGAAAATAAAAATGAAGGACCAATCATTTGTTATCACGGTCTCAAGCAATTCACCGACAAGAAAGTTGTAAGTTTGTCTAACCGAGCGACAACTCGTCCGATAAGCGGCTTGCTATGATAAAAAGCTCGCATACGTCAAGTGCGATTCAAATGTAAATATACAGCATAGGAAGTACTGTCATGGTTTTATGTCTCCAGAGTATAAATATATTCCGCTCAGTTGTTTCTTTAAAATAAAAATAAATGTTGTTCTTAATTATTTGTTATTGAATTAATGTTGGCATAAATCATTTAAATGTGCAAAAACAAACAATCACGCAGACACATATTTGTAAGTACATTTACAAACATGCACACTTCAATAAAATGGACCTACGCTGACAGATTCCTACAGACTGACACAAATGAGACCAGTACGCATGTTCGCACATAGACACACACATTCCTACACGGCACACATGCATGTTCGCACATAGACACGCAGATTCCTACACGACACACATGAGACCAACATGCATGTTCGCACATAGACGAACAGATTCCTACACGGCACACGTGAGACCAACATGCATGTTCGCACATAGACACGCAGATTCCTACACGGCACAAATGAGACCAGTATGCATGTTAACACATAGATACACAGATTCCTACACGGCACAAATGAGACCAACATGCATGTTCGCACATAGATACACAGATTCCTACACGGCACACATGAGACCAATATGCATGTTCGCACATAGACGAACAGATTCCTACACGGCACACATGAGACCAACATGCATGTTCGCACATAGATACACAGATTCCTACACGGCACAAATGAGACCAACATGCATGTTCGCACATAGATACACAGATTCCTACACGGCACACATGAGACCAACATGCATGTTCACACATAGACACGCAGATTCCTACACGGCACAAATGAGACCAGTATGCATGTTAACACATAGATACACAGATTCCTACACGGCACAAATGAGACCAACATGCATGTTCGCACATAGATACACAGATTCCTACACGGCACACATAAGACCAATATGCATGTTCGCACATAGATACACAGATTCCTACACGGCACACATGAGACCAGCATGCATGTTCACACATAGACACGCAGATTCCTACACGGCACAAATGAGACCAGTATGCATGTTAACACATAGATACACAGATTCCTACACGGCACAAATGAGACCAACATGCATGTTCGCACATAGATACACAGATTCCTACACGGCACACATAAGACCAACATGCATGTTCGCACATAGATACACAGATTCCTACACGGCACACATGAGACCAACATGCATGTTCACACATAGACACGCAGATTCCTACACGGCACAAATGAGACCAGTATGCATGTTAACACATAGATACACAGATTCCTACACGGCACAAATGAGACCAACATGCATGTTCGCACATAGATACACAGATTCCTACACGGCACACATGAGACCAATATGCATGTTCGCACATAGACGAACAGATTCCTACACGGCACACATGAGACCAACATGCATGTTCGCACATAGATACACAGATTCCTACACGGCACAAATGAGACCAACATGCATGTTCGCACATAGATACACAGATTCCTACACGGCACACATGAGACCAACATGCATGTTCACACATAGACGAACAGATTCCTACACGGCACACATGAGACCAACATGCATGTTCGCACATAGATACACAGATTCCTACACGGCACAAATGAGACCAACATGCATGTTCGCACATAGATACACAGATTCCTACACGGCACACATGAGACCAACATGCATGTTCGCACATAGACACGCAGATTCCTACACGGCACAAATGAGACCAGTATGCATGTTAACACATAGATACACAGATTCCTACACGGCACAAATGAGACCAACATGCATGTTCGCACATAGATACACAGATTCCTACACGGCACACATGAGACCAATATGCATGTTCGCACATAGACGAACAGATTCCTACACGGCACACATGAGACCAACATGCATGTTCGCACATAGATACACAGATTCCTACACGGCACAAATGAGACCAACATGCATGTTCGCACATAGATACACAGATTCCTACACGGCACACATGAGACCAACATGCATGTTCACACATAGACGAACAGATTTCTACACGGCACACATGAGACCAACATGCATGTTCGCACATAGATACACAGATTCCTACACGGCACACATGAGACCAACATGCATGTTCGCACATAGATACACAGATTCCTACACGGCACACATAAGACCAACATGCATGTTCGCACATAGATACACAGATTCCCACACGGCACAAATGAGACCAACATGCATGTTCGCACATAGATACACAGATTCCTACACGGCACACATGAGACCAACATGCATGTTCGCACATAGATACACAGATTCCTACACGGCACACATAAGACCAACATGCATGTTCGCACATAGATACACAGATTCCTACACGGCACACATGAGACCAACATGCATGTTCGCACATAGATACACAGATTCCTACACGGCACAAATGAGACCAACATGCATGTTAACACATAGATACACAGATTCCTACACGGCACACATGAGACCAACATGCATGTTAACACATAGATACACAGATTCCTACACGGCACACATGAGACCAACATGCATGTTCGCACATAGATACACAGATTCCTACACGGCACACATGAGACCAACATGCATGTTAACACATAGATACACAGATTCCTACACGGCACACATGAGACCATCATGCATGTTCGCACATAGATACACAGATTCCCACACGGCACAAATGAGACCAACATCCATGTTCGCACATAGATACACAGATTACTACACGGCACATATGAGACCAACATGCATGTTCGCACATAGATACACAGATTCCTACACGGCACACATGAGACCAACATGCATGTTCGCACATAGATACACAGATTCCTACACGGCACACATGAGACCAACATGCATGTTCGCACATAGATACACAGATTCCTACACGGCACACATGAGACCAACATGCATGTTCGCACATAGATACACAGATTCCTACACGGCATACATGAGACCAACATGCATGTTCGCACATAGATACACAGATTCCTACACAGCACACATGAGACCAACATGCATGTTCGCACATAGATACACAGATTCCCACACGGCACACATGAGACCAACATGCATGTTCGCACATAGATACACAGATTCCCACACGGCACAAATGAGACCAACATGCATGTTCGCACATAGATACACAGATTCCTACACGGCACACATGAGACCAACATGCATGTTCGCACATAGATACACAGATTCATACACGGCACACATGAGACCAACATGCATGTTCGCACATAGATACACAGATTCATACACGGCACACATGAGACCAACATGCATGTTCGCACATAGATACACAGATTCATACACGGCACACATGAGACCAACATGCATGTTCGCACATAGATACACAGATTCCTACACAGCACACATGAGACCAACATGCATGTTCGCACATAGATACACAGATTCCTACACAGCACACATGAGACCAACATGCATGTTCGCACATAGATACACAGATTCCCACACGGCACACATGAGACCAACATGCATGTTCACACATAGATACACAGATTCCTACACGGCACACATGAGACCAACATGCATGTTCGCACATAGATACACAGATTCCTACACGGCACACCTGAGACCAACATGCATGTTCGCACATAGATACACAGATTCCTACACGGCACACATGAGACCAACATGCATGTTCGCACATAGATACACAGATTCCTACACGGCACACATGAGACCAGCATGCATGTTCGCACATGGAAACAAAGATTCCTACATGGCAAAAGTGAACTAATCCAAAGAGGACTAACAATCTCAGATTTTCAATCTAGATTTTAAACACGATATGACGCCCGACATGTTAGTTTGACCTGTATACACACACAAAAAAACAACAACACAAAAACATGGTGTTGTTGTTGCTGTTGTGTTGTTGTTTTTGTCCAACCATTCATACATTAAAAACATTTTGCAATATTTACAAAAATGTCAGAATTACCTTATGGAGAAACACTTCATACCCACGGGAGTCTTGCATGCTGGCGGTGTGGGCACACAGATTAATTAAAGACGGACTAACCAAATCTTGTTCATTTACAAGAAAACAAAAACATACGTTAACAATAAATTTACAGTTAAATAACACCACCACCCTGAGAGATTTGCATAGACATCATTATAACATTACATAGCAATTAGGAAAAACACAGTCTATTGCATAAATAGGACATTTACAAACGAATTGTACAGCGGCAAACCGAACATTCAGAAACATATATATTTGCTATTGTTGTCTGGATGAAGGTGCGGCGGTTTTACAGACAGTCTGTTGGGCGGACGGACGCACGGACGGACAGAAACGATCGGACAGAAACGGAAGGACGCACGGACGGACAGACGCACGAAGCTACCTACATGCTTACAGCTGATTTAGTTTTTGAGAACTGAGCCACGATTGGACTGATTGTGGCCAGATCCGCCCCCGTCGTATTATGACTCAGGTATTGTTAGGGCATCTGGACAGATAATCTCCCCAGCAGTAATGGCTGTCACATCACAATCCCGCTAATGGCAGACATCATGTTTAATCTACAGACACTTGACTGTAACCGAGCAACTCTTGACACGATCCAACATTTGTGTTAAGTACTTATAACT
Organism: Sinonovacula constricta; assembly: GCA_007844125.1. NCBI lineage: Eukaryota > Metazoa > Mollusca > Bivalvia > Cardiida > Solecurtidae > Sinonovacula > Sinonovacula constricta. The sequence goes on along the minus strand of CM017563.1, from coordinate 6,319,015 downwards.
TGTAAGTACATGTATGGGTTTTACTTATAAATAGTACTTATTAGTTGTACTTATAAATAGAACTAAACAACTGAAACATGAAACAACGTATTATAAAAAATGTTGTATGATTATACATTATGAAACTTTGAACAACATACATTGTTTGTAATTGTTTCCTATTCATTTGCGTTATGATAAATTGTTTTAAACATGACACTTGGATATATGTTGTTGTTTTTATGACATATAAACTGGTGTTTTATTGTATTTATTTTAACCCTATCCTAATGTTCGTTTATGTTGTTTGTTACTGAATGTATGAGACCTTTTTTCTTTATTTTTCATAGCAGTACCTTCATTTACACTACAACATCTCGCGAAAATAAACTTGAATCTGAACTAGTTTGTTTATATTCTTTTTATTCATGTTACATTTTAAACTTAATTTATATTTTAGACATGTTTTTTTTTTCAAGTCAGCTCCCGTAGCGTGAACCAACCCTTTATGTCACCTCGTACATACGACATCGTAATTATTATACACTTATTTTCCAATTAACTAGTTTGTCCTATATATGTATATACATCTTCACTCTAAGTTCACAAGAGCTCCCATTCTGGAAATTACAGTTATTTAATAGTTTGAGAAAACGAATTTCTAGGAACTGTTTTCAAAACATTAGGGGATAGAAATGTAATTCAGAAATGAAAGGAAATTCCAATTTCCCATTCTTTATATTTCATCACAGAACCACCGGTCTGAAGATTTCCGATCAATTTTGTCAACAATTTTATGGCAATTTTCTCATTTATATTCCACTAATGCACGATTTGAGAAACAATGGAGTTTTGAAAACAATGCATCATGTTAAGGAATTGCTGTACTTTGAGTTGGATTAAACGTGGCTTTGTATAAAATTGGATGACAAACCACTGGAAAATTAGGCATATGCTGAATTAAAGTGGAATTGTAAATACTCCCCAAACATGTACTTCTTCTTTATTAAGCAATTTGTTGGTCTATTCCATTTTGTTTCATATAGTCACTGGAAGCTATTAGTTATCGATAGTTTTCTTGTTAGAATTAGTACTTTTCGAAACAGTTTTCGAATTATCAATAAAGTTTTGTTTTTTTAAATACTTCGCCGCGACCATTTATGATCATTAAAGCGATCTCAAGCTGTTTGATAATGGAAGACAGCAGATACATGCCTGGGTAGAACCACTGGCCCACCGCAAGTCAGCTGAAAGACCTTTCCTCATTAAGTCCTTCGCCCCGGACGGGACTCGAACCCACGCAGTGAGAGTTTAAGCAGTCGAGGGAGTTACCAATTTGTGACTCTACCACTACGCCCCGGGCGCCCCTGTCAATAAAGAAACAGTTAATATTCAGCAAAGATAAACACAGTGTTGTGCATCTATGACCATCAATAAACGCAAGATTTTTTTTTATATTCAAGTAAGACAGCTTTTGTATTTCAATTAAAAGTTGTGTTTATCTATGTGCACTATGTAGATATTATACCGTTTGTAGATTGAAAGGTACGTTGTTTTCAAGAAAGTCCGACCGGCCGCGATAGCTCAATTGGTAGAGCGTCGGCTTGCGGATCGAGAGGTCGCGGGTTCAATCTCCGGCCGGGTCAAACCAAAGACTTTAAAGTTGGTAGCTGTGGCTTTCTAACGCTCGATGCGACAGCAATACGCCTGACTCGTCGGTGTCAGTGAAATGGACCGGCTGGGCTCAGTCCCTTAACACCTCATAAGTGTCCCTGTGCTATAATGATAGAAATGTCGCTGCACATCAAAAAATGCCGGCAAATCCCAAGAAAGCCCAGCATGACAAACTGACAATACAAGTAGTCTTCCTACTTTTATTTCGTCGTTTTTATTTGTCATTATACAAATTATCAGTTTATATCGAAACACATCGTCTTTCAAATATTTTCCTACGTTGTCTGAATTGTTTTGAAATCTTAAAATTTTAGTTGCATAATTCGAAACAATTTTAAAGTGTAAAGGTGATAGAATTTCATTTGGAAAGATATTCCAATTTTCCACCCATCACGTTTCATTACAGTAACACCGACGTGAGGATTTCGGATAAATTTTGTCAACAATTTGGTGGCAATTTTCACATTTATATTCCGTTTACGTACGGTTTGAGACACATTGCAGTTTTGATGGCAAAACATCGTTTTAATGAATTGATTTATTTTGTGTTGGATTCCTGAGAAAGTGCCATTTTGTACGATATAAAAGGACAAATATGGGAAAAATCGCAAACCAGTCGTTTATTGTCTAGGTTCAACACAATTTGTTGTATTCTGTGGTCATTTATTATACTGAAACTAGAATCACAGAACTATGGTGTCTGATATAAAAGGTTAAATAAATTGTTTAATTATAAAATATAGTGTACATTGTCGCACCAGTTTTTTGCCATTTTATTTGCAAGATTGTTGTTGTTGTTGTTTTAGGGGATAAAATTGGCACGTTGATTGCAAGTATGGTGACATATTTTCCCATAAAACACTTGAATGATTTATAATGTTAAGACATAAAAGGCAATTCCTTACTGCATATAATTTCAAGACAAGCTTTGTTGGGATTGTAAAATCTTATAATGATGTTTTGCTGTGTCTTGTTCGGTTTGTTATGAGGCAAAATATTTCATTTTTGAACCGGACATTGATGGCGACTATTGAGCGTTTGCTTGGAAACTGCGTCAATAACATTTTAACGACTTTGGTATGTCACTTCCCGGTTTTAAACCCGTGGCCTCCCATTCCTGGAGCCGATGCAGAATGTGCTACCAGGAACAGGCTAGAACGTAAGGTTTTATCGACCTAGAAGAATTATCGTGACTGACAATGTGTTGTTGGTCTTTGGTTCGAACTCTTGACGCTCCAATTCAGCGACCAAAGCCTTGAGGGTGCTATCCGACAGGCTGCCTATAGTCCTGAAATACATGCCTTAATATCTTAAGCCCTTATTGGTAAGTATGGGTATATTTTTATATAGACTCATACTAAAATTTAATAAAAAATACAAACTCAAATGTAAGACGTTAGACCAGTGAAGGTCGTTAAATAAATCGCTCTAAATATTCATGTTCTCTAAATCTATGAATAAATATGATACGATATATGTATATATATATATATATATATATATATATATATATATATATATATATATATATATATACTATATATATATATATATATATATATATATATATATATATATATATATATATCTATATATATATATATATATATATATATATATATTATATATATATATATATATATATATATATATATATATATGCATCTGTGAAACATATATCTTTATGTAAGAACTAATATCTGATATGATATAACATGATCTCAGGAGTAAGTGGTCTCGTAGTTTCTTGTCTTAAAATAGATATCAGTGCAGCGTGGATTAGATAATACATACATGTTTGTTATGAAAAGTGGGTATAAGGCTTCGTTTTTTACAAACATTTACATTTTAGACATCAATAAATGTTATTTTACGAGATCTGTTAAAGTAACAATAATTTATTTAGTTGTTTCAGATAAAAAAAAAGATTAAAACTGTCTAATGACTGTCAAATACCATCTAGATCTAGTCGGTAGGCTAATTTTGCTACATCTAACACCTGTTGTTGTTCACAAGTTCTTCTAAGACGATAGTTCAGTACAATTGCCTCTTTGCAACGTTGCATACGACCATTTTAGCCTGGTATCCAGTTTGTTATACTTTCAATAGTGCAGTATTTTATTAAATCTGCTACTAATCTAGACACACGGGGTTGATTTACGGCCATAACCATTAAACTATTTCACTTTATATGAAATATCTGTCGATCTTACCTTCATACAACCCCTGTTGATGTTAATTACCGTGACCATAGGCTAATATGCTTCTCTAGCGGGCAAAAAGGGGCATTATTGATGCAATGTAATACATTAACATGCGTGATGCGGCCAGTGAGTGTTATCTGCTCTTTTATCTGCAGCCTACAGCGTTATAATGACCACGCGCAAGATGATTAGCATACCACAGGGGGCATTGCCCGGTAGCCAGTTCAAATAAGAATATACGGGAGAAATCGCGGGCAATGAAATAATCCAGATGCGTGTCTAACATATTAACAAATATTTTTTCAGGTATGCGGAGATGGTGTTTTCTTTACGTATATAGTGATGCGCGCACTGGTGTTTTCTTCACGCATGTAGTGATGCACGCACTGGTGTTCTCTTCACGCATGTAGTGATGCACGCACTGGTGTTTTCTTCACGCATGTAGTGATGCACGCACTGGTGTTTTCTTCACGCATGTAGTGATGCGCGCACTGGTGTTTTTTTCACGCATGTAGTGATGCACGCACTGGTGTTTTCTTCACGCATGTAGTGATGCACGCACTGGTGTTTTCTTCACGCATATAGTGATGCGCGCACTGGTGTTTTCTTCACGCATGTAGTGATGCACGCACTGGTGTTTTCTTCACGCATGTAGTGATGCACGCACTGGTGTTTTCTTCACGCATGTAGTGATGCACGCACTGGTTTTTTCTTCACGCATGTAGTGATGCACGCACTGGTGTTTTCTTCACGCATGTAGTGATGCACGCACTGGTGTTTTCTTCACGCATGTAGTAATGCGCGCACTGGTGTTTTCTTTACTCATGCGCGCACTGGTTAAGCATATTAACAATACCGTTCAAAGTGACATTTCGATTACATCATTCCAGCTATTACATAATTACCGAACGTCCGTGGTCTGTGTCTGAGCTCGATGCATTCCTTACCTACCGGACTTGGTAGCGCAATCGTTAGAGCGTCGGCCCCAGATACGGATGGCCCCGGATTCGATCCCGATCCCAAAGTCGTTAAAAGTGAAAGCGGTATAGCCCCCACGGCATGCTATATTCAGTGAAGGCAGCACTACATCTGCTTCAAGTGAACTCTATTTCCAGATAGCTGAAATACTGTTGGTGGGACGATTAACCCAATAAACCAATAAACCAATTTAACCTGGAGCTGACGCTCATGTTGTATACTATTATGTACTTTGTGTCGATGAGAAATAATAATTAGTTTAAGTGAGAAAAGTTCCTTTTTGATCTTTTCTACTCTGTCGGCTATAATGTAGAAAACTACACGAAAAAGGTGATCGTCTCATATTTATTCGACTGTTCTGGATAAGTTTGTTCCACATCGTTTTTGTATTCCTAATCAAATGGTTACTCTTCATTGGTTTGTTTTATAATGGGAATTTGGTATCTAAATATTCGTTTGTTGTTCAAATTCGAATGCAGATAATATTTATTTAAAGGATGGTAGTTTAACTTGCTATCTTATGAATGTGTATGCTCAAAAGGAAATAAGACATGTATACCCTCCCTTTGAGCTCACTCTAATTCTAATTTATCAGTGGGAGACAATAATTGACTGGTTTACATGTTCCATCCTCCACGTGTTGATATGAAGCGTCTATCATCTAAGGTACTCCCTGTGATGTATGACATATGTTTCACAACAAAGGCCAGATAAGATGGGTTTCTTGTAGAAGAAAAACAAATAATGTGATTGATAACAAACAGAAGCTGGGAAGAACATGTATGCCCCATCATCACATCCATTGATCGTTTAAACAGCTCACCGATATACGCGTATAAACAAACATAAAATACATAAAAGTAAAGATATACACAAAATCCCAACTACAATTTCGCAGCCTACAAAGATGTGTTTCATGTTTTTTTTTAGTTTATCGTTAATATAACAGACTTTTAATTATGATGCGACGTACATGTACCTTTTTGTGTATGTCACTACGTCGTAAATACACAGGCGAAATACGCAATTTGTATGTTCGCAGACGATTGTCGATCGAAAGAAACTGTAATTATGATTATAGTCTACAAATGAATATTTTATTATATCGGTAATAATATACAAAATAATTACTGCATAATAAGTAAATGGCTGTGATTGTCGACCAAAAGAAACTGCAATTATGAAAAGATTCTAAAAACCAATGTTATTGTATCGGTTCCATAGAAATATAAATCAGGAAAAATATAATAATTTCAGTTCTGCTTTATGAGTAAAGGTTTAAATTAATATTCAGTCTATTTGGTGCGTCAGTGTGGTGGTGGTGGTGGTGGGTATCAATATATTTTCTTTTCTACATAGCTGTTTATCTTATTTGTATAACCCACTTGATATGTTGTATACATAAGCATTATAATTAATACTTTTGAGACATAACGTAAACTGTGGAAGTAATTTTAGTTTTAAAATTCCGTTTTGTTGCTTGGTAATTATAACTGTTTTATAGATTACGTTTTATTCGTGTATCATTTGTGGTTGGAATCAGGTTGGGCTTATATACTAGTTACAAGACGGAGCAATAATTGACTCACAGTTTTAGGCAAACTGTAGCCTTTGAGAAGGAGAACTAGTATGTTTTCCTCGCAAATTCTCTACTTCTCCTAATTGGAGCTATTAAATAAAAAAATCCTTCAAACAGATGTACCGGACCTGGTAGCGCAATCGGTAGAGCGTCGGCTCCAGGTACGGGAGGCCCCAGGTTCGATCCCGGGCCGCGACATACCAAAGTCGTTAAAAATGGTAGTGGTATAGCTCCCTTGCTAACGCTCAAGCAAATATATGGGTAGTTCAACGACTGGTTGGCCCGGTGACAGGATAATGTGACTGGGTGTGGTATCATGCCAGGTGTTCACGGCATGCTATACACAGTGAAGGCAGCACTATATCTGCTTCAAGTGGACACCGTCTCCAGATAACTGCAATACTGTTGGTGGGACGATAAACCCAATAAATAAACAAACAAACAAACAGATGTTTATGCACTGATAATTGGTGCTATTATGATCACGTATTTAGTATTGTTAACAAACTAAAAACATAAATACTAAAACATCATAAATATTATTTATAACTGTAAAATGATATACTTCTGTTTATCACCTACTGACTTCAGACTACCTACCAATGCTTAAGGCATTTTAAATCTGTTTAACAACAACAAGGTTAACTGTTGTTTCGATGGTTTCTTATTAGGCAAGATGTACCCATGTTGAACAATATCTCGACTGTTGTTTAACAACAACAAGGTTTACTGTTGTTTCGATGGTTTCTTATAAGGCAAGATGTACCCATGTTGAACAATATCTCGACTGTTGTTTAACAACAACAAGGTTTACTGTTGTTTCGATGGTATCTTATAAGGCAAGACGTACCCATGTTGAACAATATCTCGATTGTTGTTTAACAACAACAAGGTTTACTGTTGTTTCGACGGTTTCTTATTAGGCAAGATGTACCCATGTTGAACAATATCTCGACTGTTGTTTAACAACAACAAGGTTTACTGTTGTTTCGATGGTTTCTTATTAGGCAAGATGTACCCATGTTGAACAATATCTCGACTATTGTTTAAAAACAACAAGGTTTACTGTTGTTTCGATGGTTTCTTATTAGGCAAGATGTACCCATGTTGAACAATATCTCGACTGTTGTTTAACAACAACAAGGTTTACTGTTGTTTCGATGGTTTCTTATTAGGCAAGATGTACCCATGTTGAACAATATCTCGACTGTTGTTTAACAACAACAAGGTTTACTGTTGTTTCGATGTTTTCTTATTAGGCAAGATGTACCCATGTTGAACAATATCTCGACTGTTGTTTAACAACAACAAGGTTTACTGTTGTTTCGATGGTTTCTTATTAGGCAAGATGTACCCGTGTTGAACAATATCTCGACTATTGTTTAACAACAACAGGGTTTACTGTTGTTTCGATGGTTTCTTGTTAGGCAAGATGTGCCCATGTTGAACAATATCTCGACTGTTGTTTAACAACAACAAGATTTACTGTTGTTTCGATGGTTTCTTATTAGGCAAGATGTACCCATGTTGAACAATATCTCGACTGTTGTTTAACAAAAACAAGGCTTACTGTTGTTTTGATGGTTTCTTATTAGGCAAGATGTACCCATGTTGAACAATATCTCGACTGTTGTTTAACAACAACAGGGTTTACTGTTGTTTCGATGGTTTCTTATTAGGCAAGATGTACCCCTGTTGAACAATATCTCGACTACTGTTTAACAGCAACAGAGTTTACTGTTGTTTCGATGGTTTCTTATTAGGCAAGATGTACCCATGTTGAACAATATCTCGACTGTTGTTAACAACAACAAGGTTTACTGTTGTTTCGATGGTTTCTTATTAGGCAAGACGTACCCATGTTGAACAATATCTCGACTGTTGTTTAACAACAACAAGGTTTACTGTTGTTTCGATGGTTTCTTATTAGGCAAGATGTACCCATGTTGAACAATATCTCGACTGTTGTTTAACAACAACAAGGCTTACTGTTGTTTCGATGTTTTCTTATTAAGCAAGATGTACCCATGTTGAACAATATCTCGACTGTTGTTTAACAACAACAAGGTTTACTGTTGTTTCGATGGTTTCTTATTAGGCAAGATGTACCCATGTTGAACTATATCTCGACTGTTGTTTAACAACAACAAGGTTTACTGTTGTTTCGATGGTTTCTTATTGAGCAAGATGTGCCCATGTTGAACAATATCTCGACTGTTGTTTAACAACAACAAGGTTTACTGTTGTTTCGATGGTTTCTTATTAGGCAAGATGTGCCCATGTTGAACAATATCTCGACTGTTGTTTAACAACAACAAGGTTTACTGTTGTTTCGATGGTTTCTTATTAGGCAAGATGTACCCATGTTGAACAATATCTCGACTGTTGTTTAACAACAACAAGGCTTACTGTTGTTTCGATGGTTTCTTATTAGGCAAGATGTACCCATGTTGAACTATATCTCGACTGTTGTTTAACAACAACAAGGTTTACTGTTGTTTCGATGGTTTCTTATTGAGCAAGATGTGCCCATGTTGAACAATATCTCGACTGTTGTTTAACAACAACAAGGTTTACTGTTGTTTCGATGGTTTCTTATTAGGCAAGATGTGCCCATGTTGAACAATATCTCGACTGTTGTTTAACAACAACAAGGTTTACTGTTGTTTCGATGGTTTCTTATTAGGCAAGATGTAACCATGTTGAACAATATCTCGACTGTTGTTTAACAACAACAAGGCTTACTGTTGTTTCGATGGTTTCTTATTAGGCAAGATGTACCCATGTTGAACAATATCTCGACTGTTGTTTAACAACAACAAGGTTTACTGTTGTTTCGACGGTTTCTTATTGAGCAAGATGTGCCCATGTTGAACAATATCTCGACTGTTGTTTAACAACAACAAGGTTTACTGTTGTTTCGATGGTTTCTTATTAGGCAAGTTGTACCCATGTTAACAATATCTCGACTGTTGTTTAACAACAACAAGGTTTACTGTTGTTTCGATGGTTTCTTATTAGGCAAGATGTACCCATGTTGAACAATATCTCGACTGTTGTTTAACAACAACAGGGTTTACTGTTGTTTCGATGGTTTCTTATTAGGCAAGATGTACCCATGTTGAACAATATCTCGACTGTTGTTTAACAACAACAAGGTTAACTGTTGTTTCGATGGTTTCTTATTAGGCAAGTTGTACCCATGTTAAACAATATCTCGACTGTTGTTTAACAACAACAAGGTTTACTGTTGTTTCGATGGTTTCTTATTAGGCAAGATGTGCCCATGTTGAACAATTTCTCGACTGTTGTTTAAAAACAACAAGGTTTACTGTTGTTTCGATGGTTTCTTATTAGGCAAGATGTGCCCATGTTGAACAATATCTCGACTGTTGTTTAAAAACAACAAGGTTTACTGTTGTTTCGTTGGTTTTTTATTAGGCAAGACGTACCCATGTTGAACAATATCTCGACTGTTGTTTAACAACAACAAGGTTTACTGTTGTTTCGATGGTATCTTATAAGGCAAGACGTACCCATGTTGAACAATATCTCGATTGTTGTTTAACAACAACAAGGTTTACTGTTGTTTCGACGGTTTCTTATTAGGCAAGATGTACCCATGTTGAACAATATCTCGACTGTTGTTTAACAACAACAAGGTTTACTGTTGTTTCGATGGTTTCTTATTAGGCAAGATGTACCCATGTTGAACAATATCTCGACTATTGTTTAAAAACAACAAGGTTTACTGTTGTTTCGATGGTTTCTTATTAGGCAAGATGTACCCATGTTGAACAATATCTCGACTGTTGTTTAACAACAACAAGGTTTACTGTTGTTTCGATGGTTTCTTATTAGGCAAGATGTACCCATGTTGAACAATATCTCGACTGTTGTTTAACAACAACAAGGTTTACTGTTGTTTCGATGGTTTCTTTAGGCAAGATGTACCCATGTTGAACAATATCTCGACTGTTGTTTAACAACAACAAGGTTTACTGTTGTTTCGATGGTTTCTTATTAGGCAAGATGTACCCATGTTGAACAATATCTCGACTGTTTTTAACAACAACAAGGTTTACTGTTGTTTCGATGGTTTCTTATTAGGCAAGATGTACCCATGTTGAACAATATCTCGACTGTTGTTTAACAACAACAAGGTTTACTGTTGTTTCGATGGTTTCTTATTAGGCAAGATGTACCCATGTTGAACAATATCTCGACTGTTTTTAACAACAACAAGGTTTACTGTTGTTTCGATGGTTTCTTATTAGGCAAGATGTACCCATGTTGAACAATATCTCGACTGTTGTTTAACAACAACAAGGTTTACTGTTGTTTCGATGGTTCTTATTAGGCAAGATGTACCCATGTTGAACAATATCTCGACTAGCTTGTTTAACAAGCAACAAGGTTTACTGTTGTTTCGATGGTTTCTTATTAGGCAAGATGTACCCATGTTGAACAATATCTCGACTGTTGTTTAACAACAACAAGGTTTACTGTTGTTTCGATGGTTTCTTATTAGGCAAGACTGTACCCATGTTGAACAATATCTCGACTGTTGTTTAACAACAACAAGGTTTACTGTTGTTTCGATGGTTTCTTATTAGCCAAGATGTACCCATGTTGAACAATATCTCGACTGTTGTTTAACAACAACAAGGCTTACTGTTGTTTCGATGGTTTCTTATTAGGCAAGATGTACCCATGTTGAACAATATCTCGACTGTTGTTTAACAACAACAAGGTTTACTGTTGTTTCGATGGTTTCTTATTAGGCAAGATGTACCCATGTTGAACTAATATCTCGACTGTTGTTTAACAACAACAAGGTTTACTGTTGTTTCGATGGTTTCTTATTGAGCAAGATGTACCCATGTTGAACAATATCTCGACTGTTGTTTAACAACAACAAGGTTTACTGTTGTTTCGATGGTTTCTTATTAGGCAAGATGTGCCCATGTTGAACAATATCTCGACTGTTGTTTAACAACAACAAGGTTTACTGTTGTTTCGATGGTTTCTTATTAGGCAAGATGTACCCATGTTGAACAATATCTCGACTGTTGTTTAACAACAACAAGGCTTACTGTTGTTTCGATGGTTTCTTATTAGGCAAGATGTACCCATGTTGAACTAATATCTCGACTGTTGTTTAACAACAACAAGGTTTACTGTTGTTTCGATGGTTTCTTATTGAGGCAAGATGTGCCCATGTTGAACAATATCTCGACTGTTGTTTAACAACAACAAGGTTTACTGTTGTTTCGATGGTTTCTTATTAGGCAAGATGTGCCCATGTTGAACAATATCTCGACTGTTGTTTAACAACAACAAGGTTTACTGTTGTTTCGATGGTTTCTTATTAGGCAAGATGTAACCATGTTGAACAATATCTCGACTGTTGTTTAACAACAACAAGGCTTACTGTTGTTTCGATGGTTTCTTATTAGGCAAGATGTACCCATGTTGAACAATATCTCGACTGTTGTTTAACAACAACAAGGTTTACTGTTGTTTCGACGGTTTCTTATTGAGCAAGATGTGCCCATGTTGAACAATATCTCGACTGTTGTTTAACAACAACAAGGTTTACTGTTGTTTCGATGGTTTCTTATTAGGCAAGTTGTACCCATGTTAAACAATATCTCGACTGTTGTTTAACAACAACAAGGTTTACTGTTGTTTCGATGGTTTCTTATTAGGCAAGATGTACCCATGTTGAACAATATCTCGACTGTTGTTTAACAACAACAAGGTTTACTGTTGTTTCGATGGTTTCTTATTAGGCAAGATGTACCCATGTTGAACAATATCTCGACTGTTGTTTAACAACAACAAGGTTAACTGTTGTTTCGATGGTTTCTTATTAGGCAAGTTGTACCCATGTTAAACAATATCTCGACTGTTGTTTAACAACAACAAGGTTTACTGTTGTTTCGATGGTTTCTTATTAGGCAAGATGTGCCCATGTTGAACAATATCTCGACTGTTGTTTAAAAACAACAAGGTTTACTGTTGTTTCGATGGTTTCTTATTAGGCAAGATGTGCCCATGTTGAACAATATCTCGACTGTTGTTTAAAAACAACAAGGTTTACTGTTGTTTCGTTGGTTTTTTATTAGGCAAGACGTACCCATGTTGAACAATATCTCGACTGTTGTTTAACAACAACAAGGTTTACTGTTGTTTCGATGGTTTCTTATTAGGCAAGATGTGCCCATGTTGAACTATATCTCGACTATTGTTTAACAACAACAAGGTTTACTGTTGTTTCGATGGTTTCTTATTAGGCAAGATGTGCCCATGTTGAACAATATCTCGACTGTTGTTTAACAACAACAAGGTTTACTGTTGTTTCGATGGTTTCTTATTAGGCAAGATGTGCACATGTTGAACAATATCTCGACTGTTGTTTAACAATAACAAGGTTTACTGTTGTTTCGATGGTTTCTTATTAGGCAAGATGTACCCATGTTGAACTATATCTCGACTTTTGTTTAACAACAACAAGGTTTACTGTTGTTTCGATGGTTTCTTATTAGGCAAGATGTACCCATGTTGAACTATATCTCGACTATTGTTTAACAACAACAAGGTTTACTGTTGTTTCGATGGTTTCTTATTAGGCAAGATGTGCCCATGTTGAACAATATCTCGACTGTTGTTTAACAACAACAAGGTTTACTGTTGTTTCGATGGTTTCTTATTAGGCAAGATGTACCCATGTTGAACAATATCTCGACTATTGTTTAACAACAACAAGGTTTACTGTTGTTTCGATGGTTTCTTATTAGGCAAGATGTGCCCATGTTGAACAATATCTCGACTGTTGTTTAACAACAACAACGTTTACTGTTGTTTCGATGGTTTCTTATTAGGCAAGATGTACCCATGTTGAACAAGATCTCGACTGTTGTTTAAAAACAACAAGGTTTACTGTTGTTTCGTTGGTTTCTTATTAGGCAAGACGTACCCATGTTGAACAATATCTCGACTGTTGTTTAACAACAACAAGGTTTACTGTTGTTTCGGTGGTTTCTTATTAGGCAAGATGTGCCCATGTTGAACAATATCTCGACTATTGTTTAACAACAACAAGGTTTACTGTTGTTTCGATGGTTTCTTATTAGGCAAGATGTACCCATGTTGAACAATATCTCGACTGTTGTTTAACAACAACAAGATTACTGTTGTTTCGATGGTTTCTTATTAGGCAAGATGTGCCCATGTTGAACAATATCTCGACTGTTGTTTAACAACAACAAGGTTTACTGTTGTTTCGGTGGTTTCTTATTAGGCAAGATGTGCCCATGTTGAACAATATCTCGACTGTTGTTTAACAACAACATGGTTAACTGTTGTTTCAATGGTTTCTTATTAGGCAAGATGTGCCCATGTTGAACAATATCTCGACTGTTGTTTAACAACAACAAGGTTTACTGTTGTTTCGGTGGTTTCTTATTAAGCAAGATGTGCCCATGTTGAACAATATCTCGACTATTGTTTAAAAACAACAAGGTTTACTGTTGTTTCGATGGTTTCTTATTAGGCAAGTTGTACCCATGTTAAACAATATCTCGACTGTTGTTTAACAACAACAAGGTTTACTGTTGTTTCGGTGGTTTCTTATTAGGCAAGATGTGCCCATGTTGAACATTATCTCGACTGTTGTTTAACAACAACAAGGTTAACTGTTGTTTCAATGGTTTCTTATTAGGCAAGATGTGCCCATGTTGAACAATATCTCGACTGTTGTTTAACAACAACAAGGTTTACTGTTGTTTCGGTGGTTTCTTATTAAGCAAGATGTGCCCATGTTGAACAATATCTCGACTATTGTTTAAAAACAACAAGGTTTACTGTTGTTTCAATGGTTTCTTATTAGGCAAGATGTACCCATGTTGAACAATATCTCGACTGTTGTTTAACAACAACAAGGTTTACTGTTGTTTCGATGGTTTCTTATTAGGCAAGATGTGCCCATGTTGAACAATATCTCGACTGTTGTTTAAAAACAACAAGGTTTACTGTTGTTTCGTTGGTTTCTTATTAGGCAAGACGTACCCATGTTGAACAATATCTCGACTGTTGTTTAACAATAACAAGGTTTACTGTTGTTTCGATGGTTTCTTATTAGGCAAGACGAACCCTTGTTGAACAATATCTCGACTGTTGTTTAACAATAACAAGGTTTACTGTTGTTTCGATGGTTTCTTATTAGGCAAGACGTACCCATGTTGAACAATATCTCGACTGTTGTTTAACAACAACAAGGCTTACTGTTGTTTCGATGGTTTCTTATTAGGCAAGACGTACCCATGTTGAACAATATCTCGACTGTTGTTTAACAACAACAAGGTTTACTGTTGTTTCGATGGTTTCTTATTAGGCAAGATGTACCCATGTTGAACAATATCTCGACTGTTGTTTAACAACAACAAGGTTTACTGTTGTTTCGATGGTTTCTTATTGAGCAAGATGTGCCCATGTTGAACAATATCTCGACTGTTGTTTAACAACAACAAGGTTTACTGTTGTTTCGATGCTTTCTTATTAGGCAAGATGTACCCATGTTGAACAATATCTCGACTGTTGTTTAACAATAACAAGGTTTACTGTTGTTTCGATGGTTTCTTATTAGGCAAGATGTACCCATGTTGAACAATATCTCGACTGTTGTTTAACAACAACAAGGTTTACTGTTGTTTCGATGGTTTCTTATTAGGCAAGATGTGCCCATGTTGAACTATATCTCGACTGTTGTTTAACAACAACAAGGTTTACTGTTGTTTCGATGGTTTCTTATTAGGCAAGACGTACCCATGTTGAACAATATCTCGACTGTTGTTTAACAACAACAAGGTTTACTGTTGTTTCGATGGTTTCTTATTAGGCAAGACGTACCCATGTTGAACAATATCTCGACTGTTGTTTAACAATAACAAGGTTTACTGTTGTTTCGATGGTTTCTTATTAGGCAAGACGTACCCATGTTGAACAATATCTCGACTGTTGTTTAACAACAACAAGGCTTACTGTTGTTTCGATGGTTTCTTATTAGGCAAGATGTGACCATGTTGAACTATATCTCGACTATTGTTTAACAACAACAAGGTTTACTGTTGTTTCGATGGTTTCTTATTAGGCAAGATGTACCCATGTTGAACAATATCTCGACTGTTGTTTAACAACAACAAGGTTTACTGTTGTTTCGATGGTTTCTTATTAGGCAAGATGTGCCCATGTTGAACAATATCTCGACTGTTGTTTAACAACAACAAGGTTTACTGTTGTTTCGATGGTTTCTTATTAGGCAAGATGTGCACATGTTGAACAATATCTCGACTGTTGTTTAACAATAACAAGGTTTACTGTTGTTTCGTTGGTTTCTTATTAGGCAAGACGTACCCATGTTGAACAATATCTCGACTATTGTTTAACAATAACAAGGTTTACTGTTGTTTCGATGGTTTCTTATTAGGCAAGATGTACCCATGTTGAACTCTATCTCGACTATTGTTTAACAACAACAAGGTTTACTGTTGTTTCGATGGTTTCTTATTGGCAAGATGTGCCCATGTTGAACAATATCTCGACTGTTGTTTAACAACAACAAGGTTTACTGTTGTTTCGATGGTTTCTTATTAGGCAAGATGTGCCCATGTTGAACAATATCTCGACTGTTGTTTAACAACAACAAGGTTTACTGTTGTTTCGATGTTTTCTTATTAAGCAAGATGTACCCATGTTCAACAATATCTCGACTGTTGTTTAACAACAACAAGGTTTACTGTTGTTTCGATGTTTTCTTATTAAGCAAGATGTACCCATGTTGAACAATATCTCGACGGCGACCTTCGATGCTTCGCATAAACTGTTTCTTGTATTCTTATGAAAACACAAAAGTCAGTGCAACATAAAGCAGTTTAAAAAAGTTGTCGCTATCAATTAGCCTAAAGGCGTTACTACTTTGCATCGATGTAACACATGGTCCTATTAGATCTTTATGTCATGTCTTCTGCTAGTGTTATTCAGGCACAAGAATATTATTTGGACAACCTAGCGGACATTTAACATAGGAGTTTTAATCCTGTTTCAATACATTAAATATGTAAAGGTATCTTACTGAAATATAAAAATGACCGAGTAGTATTAATGCTTTCTCCAGACTCATTCAAATTCATATCGGAGCCAAGCTCGGTCATTGTTAAGGACCTTGCAATAACGGCTCTGAAGATAATAAAAGTCTTTAAAGGTTACTTTTATTGAAAATATATTCACGGTAGTGTAAAACGTATGAGGTTCTATCTTAAATTTACCTGTTTTCCTATAAAACCTGCTTTATAAACGTACTCATTTTTATTTATATGAGAACATTTGATTAAATAAGTACTCTTATTAAATGTTAATTCTTAATCGGCCCTTTTCCGAAAACATTTTCTTTTTTTATCATATCTTGTTCCCATATGTAAGAAAACTCATATTTTCTTTTCTTTTTAAACACATTACAGTACCGGAAATATAGGCATTTTTTTTAATAATATGAGATAAATATAGTTGTTTTTTATAGATAAAGTAGAATAATTATTAGTTATACTACAGTGAATCAAGCAAGGTTGGGTATATTTATATTTCAAGCTTAAGTACTTTAATTACTTGACGCTATAGAAAAATAAGCAGTTCTCTCCTTTGTTCTTTGCTTGGAAAGTTTTCTGCAAAACCAGTACTTTGCAAATCGAAGGCAAAATGTTGTAATTTTTAAAGCAAATTTGATAATATGTTCTCTGCAAAGGTGTTGCAAATAAAACTTTGATTTTAAAGAATAAAATAAAACGGTGATTTTAAAGAATCCGTGCTATATGCCTTTGCTAACTTAGATTCAAGACTTTCTGTTGTATGTACAATAAATTCACTTTTCCCTAGCTTATGCTATTCAGACATGTATACATCGCAACCACAATTTGATTTGGACTCGCAGTATCTTTTAATCCATCACATTTTGGCAGATTTAAATAAATTATTCTTGAATTGAGACGGTTAAAATGCGACCTTTAGAATGAGATGTGAAAGATGAAAAACATC
This sequence comes from Sinonovacula constricta, assembly GCA_007844125.1. Classification (NCBI taxonomy): domain Eukaryota; kingdom Metazoa; phylum Mollusca; class Bivalvia; order Cardiida; family Solecurtidae; genus Sinonovacula; species Sinonovacula constricta. The sequence goes on along the minus strand of CM017563.1, from coordinate 6,301,510 downwards.
GCAGAATGTTGCCGCCTGATTTTCTAAGTACATGAAGGGATTCTTTTGAGAGGTTATTCAATTTGCCCGTTTTTAGATGTACACATTGTGTGTTTCACCGAGATCACAGTTTGATTTGAGATTTATTCCTCAAATATTATCTGTTCTTTCCCATCTAAAACAGTGTTTGGATAATTCTTCAGATTTTAGATGGATTCTTTTTTATCTTCATCGGATCCATGTTTTATGCTTTTAATTTTACTTTAGGTCAGCTAGCCGCTACAATAATCCATACACAGATAAGGGCAGTCTGTTCGTGTATGGGTCTGTTCTTCGTGGGTGGAGCCTAAATGTAATAGCAAACGGCATAATGAATAAAAGTAGAAACAGTTCTTGTGTGACTTTTACAACGATTGATCAAGACACAAAGAAGATTGCAATTTTAAAATGAAAAACGTAAACTCTTTTTCGCATCAAGGTCAAAGGAGACGGTTGTTTTTGTAAATTTCGGCACGATACCAGCTAGTTTAAGTTTTGTTTCAACAGCCAAATCAAATTTCAAGATCTCATAAACCGTACCAGCCATCGGTTTATTCCATAGTTACCGCACTATAAAACTTAAAATGGCTTAGAAATCACATAAACCTCAACTTATGTGTTTATTCACATAGATTTTCCTTTAATGTATGTCTTTTTACGTGTTTATTCAATATCTTGCTAAGCTAAAGTATATTGAACATTACATACACATAGAGTTTCCTTTCTTGTATGTCTGTTTATGTGTTTACTCAATGTCTTGCAAAGCTTAAGTATACTGAACATTATATAAACATAGATTTCCCTTTCTTGTATGTCTATTTTTGAGTTTATTCAATATCTTGCTAAGCTAAAGTATACTGAACATTATATACACATAGAGTTCCCCCTACCTTTATGTCTACATGTATAAAAGTACCAGTCTGACATTATCACTTTCCGCTTTAGATTCATGTGCTTCAGTCAACAGATGGGAAACAATCGGTATCTTTCTATACCCATTACTTTTTGACAGAACAATATTCAAGAACATCTGTATGATTAATAACATTGGTACTGCTTAAAAGAAACATTGGTTGGAAGCAGAGATAATCCCTGTTTATCCGGTAAGTGAGGAGAAATTATTTTATGGAGACATTGTCGTACTTTCATTTGATAACAACAAAAAGACGGGAAAAACAAAAACAACAACCACTAAAACATGATCTTCATAAAAGGCCGCTCATCAAAGACGCCGCATTACACACTCTAACATAGTACAAGTACATGTTGAAATAAGTTCCAAAGAATAACAAACGACAAAGTGGAATCGGAAGAGAAAAAAAAGAAAACATTTTAATCGAAAATGTTTGTAGTTTTTATTAACATCAGATATATATCTTGATTATAAACATTGAAAAACTAGAAAAGCTGAGATTTCCTTTTGATGTATACCAGCGAGTTAAAACGTAAGTGAATCATGACTTGATTGCAAAGGGAGTGCCTATAAAATAATGATTGTTCGAGAGATAAGGGATTGTTTAATGTGACAATGACACATCATAGGTTGTCGGAATGACAGAAAGTAATAAATAGGAGTTGCTAGTTCTTCGTGCCATATACATGCCCATGTGTACATACGGACAACAAGTTGCTTTTAAGTGCGGTTGAACTTTTATTTCCTGTATATGCCTTTTATTGTACATAGGAAAATAAGAAAAGTTCCTACAAGAATTGCCAAAGATATTTAAATCTGACCTTCTTCTTGACAAGGGCTACGAGAGTAAATATAAAAGTTAAAAAACAACAAAAACTCAGAGACGAGACATAGCAGGAAAAGTGAAAAACCATCAGTAACCGCCTTGGAACAAACAGTCGACAAAAGGACCGACTGGGGATGCTTAATCCTGGTTTGTGGAGCGCTTCAACCTCTTACTTTCTAAAGGCTTTTTTATCAAACAAACAGTGTAAATAAAATATCCCATCAAAGTGAGACAAATAACAGAAAGCACATGTATCGGAATTTAAAACGGATAAAAGTAACCTAAATACAGACAACATAATAATAATTATAATAAACAAACTGTTTAGAATCCCATCTATACCTCCTGAAATATTTCAGGTTTGGTGATAATTTATCCCGCCCCCATTAACATCTAGAACACAAACATTAAATCTTGTAACTTTTATGAATTGAATGTCTTGAATGGGTTGAATATCGTGGGTTTTTCATGATATCTTTGTCATTAAAATAACAATATTAGACAGAAGATGAAAGTTGCCTAATTTCCTAATTTTTAGAAAAAATGAGTTAGTTACCAGGTTTCATTTAAAACAATAAAGTTACTTTATACGAGTACATAGTTACATAAAAAGTGAAACAGTGTTTACTTTAATTAATGGATTTAAATTCTTGTTTTCCTTATAGACAATAAAGTTATCTTGTTTCCTTAAAAAGAAGAATTACTTACCTGGTTTCCTTAACATGGTAAACTTCCTAGTGTTAGTTTCTTGGTTTCCTGAAAGGTAATTTAATTGGTTTCCTGGATTCCTAAAATAGAATCAATAAATGTTTTATTAGAACTTTGTAGGAATCGAAGGAATGTTCATTACGGACAGCTATTTTGCAAAAACCTACCCTCTGGCTTAAAAACTGGTCAAAAATAATGTGTCAATTATGTGATAAAGTCTTGATGCATTTTGTGAATTATGACTTTTGGTTTGACAGTTTTATATCCGAACATGCTCATTTTAATCGTTTTAATCATATTTTCATGCCAGGCCAAATTTACAAGATAAGAAAACGAGTTTGTTTTAATATTTATATGAACATTAAGATAAACGAGCTAGAAAAACAAACTAAACTGCATGGAAGTCGGTTGGATTGTTTTAGATTCATTGGTAGATCGTTGCGGACTAGTCATATTCAAACAGACATATATGTCATATATTTCAAATCTGGTAGGCATTCGGTACCGCGTCGGCTCCAGGTACGATCCCGGACCGCGACGTACCATAGTCGTAAAAAATGGAAGTCGTAACTTCCTTGCTAACGCTTAAGCAAATATAAATTCCACGACTGATTCGCCCGGCGTCAGGATAATATGACTGGATTTGGGTTGTGGGTGTTCACGGCATGCTATGAACAGTACAAGCAGCACTATATCTGCTTCAAGTGTACACCGTCTGTACCGTCACCGTCGTATACAGATAGAATAAGTGAAAAAATAATACACACACGTCATAATTTTGTTAAATATCGCTCATCAAAGATTCGACAGGCAAATGCTAAATATACAATAGCTTTTAAATCAGTGTTGGTGGTTTGTCATTTAGAAGCAAATTTGAGACATCATCTAAACATTTTTATCGACTTAATTGTCCAAATAATTGCTGTTCTGTAACCTTTCATTGCATTCAATTGTTTTCATTACAATTTGCATTGTTGTTAGTTTATATATGGGCGTTGTCTGCGTTGTGATTATGATGCAAAACTAAAGTATGGGTGGAATGATAACAAACAACACCATCTGACTTTTGGTAATGTAAAACATACCGATTTGAAACACAACTTTATGGTCTGACAAATGTAAACATTGCGCTGATTTACTTTTTGTTATCAAACACGCCGACTAAAAGGGGTTATTTGTGTTTGTATGTAATAAAATATATTATTGTCTAAAATTAGGATTATTTTCACACAAGTGCAACAGTACTGCAGTGTAAACCATATATACTGAATACATTGAATATGCCTTTCTCAATTACATTTCGTAACTGAAGTTGTAAACAAATAATTAAATACCATACTTCATATGGTCTACTTTGTTATTTTTTACGAAGAAGAGTATAGGTCAATGGAAAATTAATCCACATCAGTTCCGCTGCTGTTGTCGCAAGGCATATTATTGGGCATGTGCAAAAGACAAAAAAAATCAACCAAAATACCACGTCAACATTTAACGAGGTAATGACAGAAATGGGCGTTAAATCTGAATGTAATCAGAGGCACGCCCATGTTTGTCGATTATTCTCCATTTACATATATTTCTTTAAAGCTTTTATATCAGCGGGGTTGGGTGGGAGCAGTGGGGCCTTGGGTTCGTGTCAGTGTCAGCGGTGTATTTTTCTCCATTCGTTGACACATTATAACTTACATGTAACATATGAAAACAAACATTATTTCTGTTCAGTTTGTATTGGTGGCATACATGCTAACGAAACAACAACAACGGAAATAGAAGTGGCAACAGCAAAATATTAATATGATATATAAATATTGTAAATATTAAGATAGAATTTCCAAAAAGTGAATAAGCATTCAAACTGTCAATACGCTTTTGGGTCTCCCAGCTTGCACACATGTAAAGACAACACATCTTTTACAGGACATCATGTTCACATGTAAGTAAATTACATGTGGCAATATTTTTTTCAGTCGTTGTTCAACATAGCTTGCCTTGCAAAAAAGATGCGAACTGTATCCTAGTCACTTTTTCCAATGTGCAAGATGTCCATCCACACAAGAAATAGCATAGCGGTGGACAACGATAATTCGTATCGGGGCGTCAAACATTCCTGATGAAAGGTAATCCTATTTTAGAACATTTTGTTTTAACATTTGGCTAGTTTTAACATTTGACTTACCTTTTTGATTTACGTTTAATTTCGGATGATTTCATATTTATTGATAAAACCACTTAGTTGTAAAAAAAAAGTTTCACAAGACTTAACATCTGTACCCATGGTTTCTACTGTCCATCATATTTTATTTATTTTATTAGAATCGTTCCGAACGTAATCGAGATATATATAAATCTCAATCGCATTGATGAAAGTAACCACTTCATTAAGAATCATTGCAAGGAAGGAATTTTGTCAAGAAGGAAAAGACAAGGGTACCACCCTTTATCATAATCAATATAATTACATTACAGAAATTCTCAAAACCTGGATACAAGGATTAGGACTATATATGAAGTGATACATTAAATAGTCTCGCTATTGAAGCAGTCAGGGGAGTGCCTAGTTGACCTTTGAGTATACGCACTATTCCGTGGTGGGGGGGGGGGGGGGTCCTTAGAACGCCGTAGATACATTCTTGGGAGAAACTCTGTCACAGTACAACGAGCAGGAAGGGACAGAAATACGTCAGGTAGGAATGCAGAAGTATTTGTAGAATTTGGAAAAGGGTTAAAGAACTCTAATTTAAAAAATGAAACAGCTAACAACAAGTGCCAAACACAGGTTATGTATGATTTTTATTTGCTTTTTGACGTTTTTATTTTTTCAATTTTTGGAAACAACTGTACGCACGTGCGTAAGTGCGTAAGCCCAGGCACGCCCCTGGCAGTGGAAAATGGTAAATAGGGAGAATATTCATCAGGTGAAAAGTAATTCAAAGACAGCAAGTGACAAGTTAACATGCTTTTGACAAACTGTATGACACTATGTTTAACATGTGATTTACACTAAAACTGTATCATATGATAGACAAGTATATATACATTGTATTCTTTTGCGTTGTAACTTATTGGTTTCTTAGAGAAATAGAACTAGAAAAGTGCACCGTGATAAATGTTTTACTGACAAAACGGCCTAAAACCAGAAATTGGATATGTTTGATGTTATCATATGTTACTGATAAGAGAATCATGCTCTTAACATCCATACTTACAGTGAAGCTTTTTGAAGTCTGTATTTTGTATAGCATAGAATTATTTGTGCCATCCTCATATTCTTCTAAAATATTTTGAAATATGGAACACTTACAGCGCAAATGTATATTCACTTTGAGCCATTTTGTTGTCAAGTTCCAAAATTTTGAATGCATCTCATTTTGACAGTTCAATATTTACTGATAGTAATAGTGAAAGGAGGCCTGAAGATAAAATATACAGACTCGAAAGTTCGTGACGTACTGCTAGATGCTTAGTTGATTTGTTCTAAAACAAGGACCCTTCGGAATTTTTAGTGAAATTGAGTTTTTATATCAAATTGTGACTCGGGGTTTTCTGAATACATTTTTTATTTGAAATTAGCTACAATATTGTCAACATAACCACGACATCTCGAGCATAATAACGTCTAAATGTCACGCCGTAACGTCGGATTAAGCCGTTTGCAACGCCAACGTCTTTCGCGCAGGGTCACTGTATGTTAAAAATAACGTTCGAGATAGATATAATATCGTTGATACATGCTTTTTTTCTAAAAAAATAAACGCGGCACTGAAGCCGAGTAGAAAGTAAGTACACAATACTGAACCCATTAAACTGTCATAAAGTCGATTGCAATCTTAGAATAAATATTAAAAAATCAAACGTTGAAACGTTTTGTTGTTGTTGTTGTTTTGCTTTAATTTTTTTTATGTTTTGTTTTGTTTTGTTTATACAATACATCGCTGACACGAATTAGGATTATCGACGTCCAGCTGTTTTGGTGGAGGAAGACCCCATACAAATGTCTGGGCAGAAGAACCACCGGTGCACCGCTGGTCAGCTGGAATACCTTCCAACAATAAGTCCGTTGAAAAGGAATCGAACGCGCGCGGTGGGAGGCTAAGCTATCAGAGGAGTTACAAATAGGAGATACTGCCACAAAGCCACGGGCACCGAGGTTCTTTTTTGTCGTTTCCTGAGAAATATGCATTTGTTGTTGCTGTTGTTGTTGTTATTGTTGTTTTTCATTATTTTTATGTTTGACTATGCACATTTTAGCAGATAATTAAACTTTTCGAATATCTATGTTTCCCTATGTAGTGATCTATAAACACGGTGATTTTAAACGGACGCATATAAATAGGACTTAAAGCAAAATAATTCTTCATACTCAGGGGCACACAATTTTATTTGACAGTGTTTTTTTATAACTGCTTAATAATTTTATTTTCTTAAAAGTTTCGCTTCATTGGTCTATAAAATGTTATTTAAAAGTCGACATACTAAATTGTTTTTATTTTATTCCCAAAGTAATGCAACACTGTATTTATACAAACTAAGATCGGCTGAAGATTGGACATTATAAACGATTCTATCTTGTCAAGGCGTTCAATTATCATTTTCTATATTATTGCTAATTATGTCGGTGTCTTAAAGGTTTTTGCATCATTGGTCCACAACGCGATATATAAAAATTCAACGTACGTAGTTTGTTTCTTTTAACCCCTAAACTAAAATTTATGTTTTATTGTATTGTATCCCAAGATCTGTCGAAGATTGGAAAAATGCATTCGTGCAATTTTGGCGACAATCGGCCTCGCGTGACTTCGTACCTAGAAAACATTCAACTTTATTTTGCATTATCGTCTTTTCTATCATCTTTGCAACTCGCTTAAAAGATGGTAGCCGACAGTTTGTGCTAAAGTTGTGTTGCTCAAACAACCAAATAAATTATGGTTACGTAAAGAGATCCCGCGAGAGGCTGTTTATTGATGTCCTACATATATGTTTATGTGAAAATTTAAGCATAACACTCCATTCGTCATTACAAACACGCATCCCGATCTGAGCCGCATTCCCGATCTGAGCCGCATTCCCGATCTGAGCCGCATTCCCGATCTGAGATTCTCAATCTGAGCCGCATTCCCGATCTGAGCCGCATTCCCGATCTGAGATTGTCGATCTGAGCCGCATTCCCGATCTGAGATTCTCGATCTGAGCCGCATTCCCGATCTGAGCCGCATTTCCGATCTGAGCCACGCTGCACAGTTAGCTATTTTTAAACGGATAAAACCACGTGACCACTTACTTTGAGATATCATTATATCATCATCTAGATTATTCGCTCTGATTTCTATTTTTATATTTAGCAGAAATCCCTATCGTGCTTATTTACTGATTTGAAAATAATTAACAATTTGAGCGAACTATTTTACGATTTGAACTGTCTAGCAATTGAGGTAGTGCTCAGAATTGTTTTTGACTCAGACTATTTATGAAGATTTCTTTTCTCCCAAAAGGGTAAAATATTGTTTCATGCATTTGCTATACGCAAACTGTCGGATATCAGCTTTAAAGGCGCCAAATTTCATTGTTTTAGTCAGTAATTGACGTTTATGATGTACTTTACAGCGACCTTGTTTTAGTTTGTGTGCGGTTTGTGCACGTTTTGTACATTGCTAATGGATGATTTCTTTTACGTTTTAGTTTGGAAATAGAAAAAAAGCAATTCGTGTAATTTAACACCAAAATTGTTGCCACAAGGTATGTATTTAAGACACAAAAACGTCGAGTTTAATAATATGACTAAATGTAATATATTCTTGATAATGACTATATATACTAGATTATTTGATATTATTTTGATGAAAATAATACACGCCATGACGAATACCCTCTGTATAATTTGAACAGTTGGAATATGCCCCACTCCACACCCCTCGAACACATTTATCAAGGGTGGAAATAAACAAATAAATGCAATAAATGCAAAAATACTCCCTCTGCGCCGACCTCAACTAACTAGTGTATAAGTACAAGGCAACATTTCAGGATCATTACGCTGGTTAAAGGCCGCCTTAACTGTTGGGTTTGCTCAATTCTGTAATATGTTTCGTCACGGTTTTGTTCTAACTTTAATAAATGATGGCCATTTTAATACGTTTATTTGTCGTGTGCCTTTACAAATTTAAATATTTGTTAAGATACTTATAGGACTTAGTCTCTTATTACTTATAAAACGCACAAAACGATGAAAATCGCCGAGAAGAGATACCGCTTAAGTTTCAATATGTATGTCTAGAGCTCTTTGATAACTTTCATTGATGGTTTTAAAGTATTTTGTCTTTGTTTTAAGTAAAAACTTTTAAAATTTATTTTTAAACTTTTACTGAAATTTTGAGCCGAATTTCTGTTGAATTGAATTGAATTGTTGATATCTCTTTGCTTTGTTTTTTTTTCCTTTTGCCTTAAGTGAGTAGAATTCCTTTGGATGGTTTTTGCCTGATGGCGTAATGCAATATAAAGTATTAAGTAGTAGGCTCCTTAATGGTCAACAGAAATACATGTGTTTACTCCAATAAGAATATATGACAAAGTTCTATGAGCATTGCAACATATGCCAAACTCCGAAAAGGCACAGAACAAAGATATTTCAAATGCAAGCCAAGCGAAAAGTAAGAACCAATTTCGTGATGAGTCATTTAACGAAAAGAGCAAACCCGACATTTACCGCCTTGAAACGGCAATATGGACCGACTTGGGTTCTTAAACCGGGTTTACAGAGCTCTAACCACGCACTTCCTGACAAGTTTCTCAAATGCAAGCAATGAAAAGAAAAACTATCTATTTGAATACAAAATGTCCAAGTATTGCTAAATAATTTTTGGTTAACAAACGGCCCTTTTAAAAGTGTATGTAAATCTTAGTACTTACAGTACTTACATGTACCTACATGTACTTACATGTATTTTCTGTAGGATTGACTCTTTCTAAAATGTTAACAGTTTTGGATATTTTCACATAAGAAGTAATTTCCAGAAACTAACCCACTTTTGTGTCGCTTTTAACAACCAGCCAGCGTGAAAACGTTCTACCGTCGAGAATGTTGCACATAGTCGTTGTCTCTTAATCCATCACACTTTGACAGTGCAATAGAATAAACAAGTGCTCGAGGAAATGCTGCCAGAGGATAGAAAAGAAATATGGAACACAACGTGGAATGTGCCAACTACGTTTTTATTTATATGGAGAGTTTATTGAAGAGTTCAAGTCAGTTTCTGTCTAGAAATAGAAAACCCGAAATCCAAAAATGCAGCTTCTGTTTTATTTTATTGAAAATTTACCTCATCGTCACATTCGTGGTTATATTCATGACGTCCAGCTGTTTAAACGGATGAGACCCGCAGACACCTGGAGGGACATGAACGTCCTCGCTCCCACTGGGATTCGAACTCATGTGGTCATGATTTAGGTTTATGAGAAATATGTCCTTTTATGAAATAGTTCTCTTTTTCGTGTTTTATTTATGGTAATACAACAAACAGTATACAACTTTAAACATCGCGTAGTCACGTTTTTTTTTTTTATTTTGTTTTGGTAAAATACAAGCTACGTTTGATCACAGTATTTCGAATATAAGATAGAAACAAGAACTTATTACCCAAAATGTATACATATGAACCTGGCATTTACATTTCTATGCTGCTGCATATTTTTCAAATATGATCTTACCTGATACGAACAAATTTACACATTTTCTGTAGTATCAAATATTTGACAGAAATTAAAAAGTCATCTTGATAAAACATGTACTCACATTGAGACAACCATCATTATTTTGTTGTGAAAAATAACGTCATAAAGTAGTGCTTCTCCGCAGAGAGCCTATCTAGACCAAATACTGGCCATGCTCTCGAAATGCACGCGCTGTCCACTTTGCCCACCTTACATAACTGTAATGTACTGTCTGGGTCGCTTTATAAATGAGCTGTTAACCCTTTATCCCAGATAAACCAATGTGCCTTATAAACAGGTGTCGTTTAACACTCACATAGTGAAAATAACAGGCATATCTGTGCCGCCTCTTTACATGTAAGCACGTAATGCATCTGTGACAACTACTAAAATATGTAGTTTTACGTTGGTGTAACTAAAAAGAAATAATACAATTAATAACCAACAGTATAATGAGATAAAGAGTTACCGCGCTAACCTGTTACCAAGATGATAAGTACGGTGTACCCAAGCTGTTTTGTGTATTGTTATTTGCTATTACAAATCATACTTACCACCTATATTATGTTAACATACACACTCTGCGATACAATACAAGCATATTTTTTCGACACGGTATACCGGCACTACTTTGGCTATTTTTTATTATTCTTCATATCCATGCTTCGCATCTGCTTATGTCTCATAATTCCCCCCCCCCACACACACACACACACACTCTCCCCACTTTTATTTTCTCTTTCGCCTTACTCAGTTGATTTCATATATCACTAGTATTCTGATATATTACTTGTTTCTGAGCAAATGTACTGCATATATTGCTATATATTTGATATAATCTTTGTTAAATATCTCCATGCTGTATACCACGTCTACCTTGATGAAATAACGTTCTGTTCTGTTCTGTTCTGTTCTGCTTATATTTTAGGCGAACCGCCATTGTTTGAACTATCATAAGTAACGCTGGTTGTCAGTAAAAACCATCAACTCCTCTATACATAGCTGCAAATTTCCCTTGTTATGTCGTATTTCCTGACTCGACGCCATTTTTCTTAGAAAATTGTGATTAGCATGGAAATCATAGAGCTAAGCTCATATGTACACATATGTATATTTTATAGAATATCAAAATAGGCAGAACAGGAAATAAATTAGAGCCCAGATAAAAGTAATAAATTATGTATATTCAATTTCTAACCATACTGATATGTCGATGGTGGAAGCGATCTCAGCGGGAGTTGGTTCACCTGAAGCTACGTTATTTTCAATATTTTACTTGGCTAAGGCCTGTAATCACCAGCCATTCTTAAGTAAGAATTGATCAAGTCATGGATTTCAATCCACTGTATATTTATTAGGTATTTAGCTACATGTCTGTATATTTATTGACACATTAACTTTGCTACATTGAGCTTAAACTCACATGAAACTTCATTAATAAGCTTATTTTTGTCAATATGAAAATTGTGACTTGGGTATAAGTCATGACTTAGGCTTAAGAATGGTTGGTGAATACGGGCCTAAATCAGGCAAAGAGTGAATATGAACGCACGTGAATCATCAAAGCTTTATCATTGAATTGGAGTTTTGTAAACATTTTAATCTGATCATGAATCAAAATTTCTTACCCCTCTCCTCCGTGAGAGAAATACAAACCCACCCGAGATCTCTAATGAAAGTCAACTGATAAGGTTTTGTTGTTTTTGTTTACTTGTATTTCATCGAATGTCTAAGGCATTAGGTCTTTAAGACAGATAAGCAGAAAATTCAATATCTGTGAAGGAGCGTGCGATTTCTTTTAATTTTTTGAGATCTGAAAGTTAGTGCCAATGAATGTTTTGTGTAATACATCAAGTAAATGTACCGAGAGAGACATTATCATAACAGCCAGATAATATTTCTTAAAAGTGTTGTTATATACACAAAAATTATTTAAGTTGTTTCTGCACTTCAATTTATTACTTTCATGAATCAATAATGAGGGCGCATATTTTATAATTAAAACTAAAAAAAAAAAATTCAAAAACGTGTACTTTGAAATAAAGTTGTAGAAAAATACATGATAATTAAATTAAACAACAAATTTTAAACTTTAGAGTGTAAGTAATCTTTTAACTTGTTCAGATTTTGCAAATAAAGATTTTGACCTATTCCATCCAAACGTTCATGAACTTGGTTTATTGGAAACCAAATTTAGCACCTTGTCAATTAAGATTAAGTTTTAGAACTTAATTGATTGATTGATATGCAGACGTACAAATATTTTTTGCCAGAATCTGCAAGCCACTACCATAAAACGATCAAATATATACCTGGTTTCTTTAAAGCCAACAAGCGATAATTCATTCAGATTTATTGCCGAACTGTAAAAGACTTCGGGTAACATTAGGAATTTTATTTGCAAGATACTACGTACGTGCTTAAAACTTGCCCAAAGGGTGAATTGTGAGTTATGTGGAAGAGGCCTGAAGTAACAACAAGTCTTGTTTGTGAAAAATATCTTTCTTGATGGCAGCTTTATGTATGAAAGTGTTGGTTTTAACATAGTTTCATGGAAACCAAGCCAGACCTTTACCGACATAAAGTCATACATTGTCATGATAAAGCAAACGAAACTTCCAGATCGATTGAAATTTAGCACATTGGTCATCGATCGTCAATTCTTCCTTTAAAGGGCTTAGACATTACAGATATTTACAAAATATCCTGATAAGTAAAAAGTGGATTGCAATGGAGAATTTTTACTTCAAGGTTTGTTCTGATACATTTTGTCTGACTAGAACACCACCGGAATAGCGCAATTCAAAAATAAAAGGTAGATAGTTATTTTAAACAAAATGGGATGGCTCTTTTATTGATGTTGTGTGTGTTGATTTGTGTATCACTTCATGACATTTTCACCATGAATTTACAGGATCACATTCCCTTTGTGAAAACTGTATGGCCGAGTGAAAACAGAAAAGTCAGGTCATACATAATTGATCGGGGGATAAAGTGGGGACGTTGTATCTTTTAGATTTTCTTCTTAAATTTTCCTTGAATGTTATAACTGAATAAGCAGGTGTAAAGAGATATGCAAATGAGTCTTCAATGCTTTAGAAATGTAAACGTTTTACCATTTTTAGTGCTCTCTTAACGACCATACTGACATAAGGAAATGCGTAAAGACTGTGTCCCTATTGAAGACGACATATGTTGAGCTTGCGTTGTTTGTGTTTATGTTTATTGAGTTAATCGTCCCACCAACAGTATTTCAGTTACCTGAAGACGTTATCCACTTGAAGCAGGTATAGTGTTGCCTTCACTGTGTATAGCATGCCGTGAACACCTGGCAAGATACCACACCCAGTCACAATATTCTGACTACCATTTTAACGACTTTGGTAAGTCGCAGCCCGGGATCGAACCCAGGGCCTCCCGTATCTGGAGCCGACGCTCTACCGGTTGCGCTACCAGGTCCGGTTCATTGCGGTGCTATATACGAGTAAAACACTATTTTGTATTCAACATCAAAAAGTTTGTTAGAAAGACATAAATTAGTTATGGATACAATAGCATAATGTATTAACTATGCAATTTCGACAACATTAACATCTATTCTTTGTTAAATTGTCTATTGGAAAAAGTCCATAAAAAGAATCAAACATACCCTTAAACATGTCTTAATAAAATTGTGTAAATAGAGCATTCATCAGGTGATGAATTGCTAACAGGGCATATAGTTATGAGGTTCATGTTTCTGTTATCAACGAGCTGAATAATTTTTAATTATCCCAAATAAAGACCCTATTTGAATAATTATATAGAACGTGTTTAATAAAAAATGTCCAAACTAATTATTTAATCATCCATAAAATGCTATTAATGCACACAATTTCACTATGAAAGTGCCAAGAAGCTTAATTGATGCCAATTATAAGATGTGTTCATGCTGCATGTCTGCAATTACTCAAAGAGAACATTGGCAGACGCTGCATGTTAAGAGCATCCGATGTTAATAGTGTTTCAAATTCAATTACAAACTTTAAAGACAGGGACCTGCCTAGGCGACCTTTGAGTATACGCACTATTCCGGGCGGAGGGGGGGGGGGGGGGGGGGTTCAGGGGCATTCCCCCGCCCTCGGATTTGTTTTCCTTTGAACGCCGTAGATGCATTCTGGGGAGAAACTCTGTCACAGTACAACGAGCAGGAAGGGACAGAAATACGTCAGGTAGGATTGCAGAAGTATGTGTAGAATTTGGAAAAGGGTTAAAGAACTCTAATTTAACAAATGAAACAGCTAACAACAAGTGCCAAACACAGGTTATGTACGATTTTAATTTGCTTTTTGACGTTTTTATTTTTTCCATTTTTGGAAGCAACTGTACGCACGTGCGTAAGTGCGTAAGCCCAGGCACACCCCTGGAAGACAGTATTAGAAATTACAGTAATGTTTTAAAAGTTTCTTGCTAAAACATGTAAATAAGAACACTAGTTTTCTTTAAGTATTGTGTAAGATACTCCTGTTTAATATTAAGAGACACGTATCATCACTGATATGATTGGCAAAATAAAAAATACTAAAATAAATACTTTTAGCATGCTTATTTTAAACATATAAGTGTACTCATTTATAATGTTGTAGCTATTTTGATTGAAACACACGTTATTACAGAAACGATGGTAGTTTGTGATATTTAAAAGAATCCAAACAGTACGTTAAACTCTCTCTCTCTCTCTCTCTCTCTCTCTCTACTTATTTGACCACGAGATTTACTCCTTTACAGAAACAATGTCTGTATACTTATATCACCAGATACAGCATAATGTTTTATCTTTCGCTATTGGATACGTGTGGTATGCTGTCTAAATGTACTTTTCAATAGCGTAAGATGGTGTCAGTAAGCTTTAAAACATAGAAATATATGAATTTATTCCTCTCTGATAATCTTTTTTGATAATATTTTTATCATTATATTTACTCTCTCTGTTTATTTAAAAACAAAACATGCATGAAGTGTGAGGTTGGAGCGCTCCACAAACCATGTTTAAGCATCACAGTCGGCCCTTTTGCCGACTGACCGTTCCAAGTAAATTCAAATCGAGCAACTGATTTATGTTGTCTCACCATTAGTTAATGATTAACATTGTCTTCCAATGGAGAAAAATATTCTCGGACACCTTCAAACACAATATTTATATCATAACATGCACGAATAAACAATGGTAAGAAGAGTGTAATATTTTAACGTAAATACCTACAATGTGTTCTATAAATATTATATGCATTACTGAAGTATTCCAATTTTCTTTACCCGTGTGCATGATTTGACCGTTGAGAAGGATGCTTGAGCATGTTTGCCTTTTTGTCTTCTTAGCCGAACCGCCCATGTAAAACCAGAATGCAGGCAACGTGCAGATATAATTCGTTATATCGGTTATCACTATTCTATGTGATCTAAAGATTAAGATTTATAAACTAAGATATGAAAGACCCTTGCAAGTTCTATCAAGAGATTCATGTTGTATTTTTAATGACACTGTGGCATTGAAATTCATTATTTGTACACACAACACACTTCTACATGTACCTACTGAAGACACAAGTGCATTTCCGCAGAGATGTGCTGACGTCTGGAACTTTTTTTATCCATAATGTGTTTGTTTGTTTTTTAGAGCACTATTGATTTCGACGTTAAAACTCTACCTAAGATAAAACAGATATATGAATATCCGCTCGAAATAGCGTCGCCAAGTTTTTAAGTACACGGATATATTACGTTTAGTTTTTGAGGTTGAATTCACATGCAGATATGATCGGAGAAGAAAATATTGTATAAAACTACTTTCACGTATATTTTAAATTTGAGTGATTTTTTATGTTGACAGACTGACACTGAAAGTGTATGCTTTTATGTGGCTACACATAGTTGTTTCACTGTTGCTGTTGTTGTTTTTTTGTTGTTTTGTTGGGGGTAGTTTTTGTGTGCAATTTCCATAAAAATCGTCTTATAATGACCAGATACAAGTTTATATTTTTTTATTCTGAAGAAATGAAGACAGCATTATTTATACCCAAATTTACAGTGAGAATTCAACAGTTTGAATCGAATAACCTCAGTAGTCTCTATACATTCAATATTTTCTTTAAATGTCTTCTTTTACACAAAGAAAGCGGTTAAATATCCACAGAGATGCGCAGATGATCCTTTTACTTATTTGACGGAGAAACATACGAGGTTTCTGATTTTGAAAAGGGTTATGTTAATCTATTACTGCGGCTTTCTTTTCAATGTATATATGAAGGGCTTATTCATTATTCTTTGAATTTTTATTTTAAGTGTCACACACTCAAAGATTTAATGAAATTTACTACTCTGGACTTGGAAGGGAATTGATTTGTCAAAAGTTATGAAAGTATCTCTGTTTTGTTTTCAATAGGAAAACATACGAATTATATGAGAAAGAGAATTTCTACTAGACAATGGCACATTCAAATTTATTATAAACAAACAAAAACATTTAGGCAAGTCATTTAACAAATAGAGACTAACAAACAGTTATCGCATTGAAACGGTTAAGAGATTATTGAAGATTTTCTTGAAAACAGTGCAATTTAAACTATACCATTAAATTGAGACAACTAACAGTAAGCGTAATTAACTGAACAAACCGTAAAAAAAAAAACTGCTGCGCTATTTGCCCATAATTATTCTTATAAAATGTCTTGCTTAAACATACTCAGGTGGAAAGACTTATGTCAGAAGTGCAGAGTACAGCGTAGATCTCGATCAGAGAGCGCCCAGTTGAAGTTGACTGATGCAGCGTATATCTCGATCAGAGAGCGCTCAGTTGAAGTTGACTGATGCAGCGTTGACCTCGACCAGAGAGCGCTCAGTTGAAGTTGACTGATGCAGCGTAGATCTCGATCAGAGAGCGTTCAGCTGATATTGACTGATGCAGCGTAGATCTCGATCAGAGAACGCTCAATTGAAGTTGACTGATGCAAAGTAGATCTCGATCAGAGAGCGCTCAGTTGAAGTTGACTGATGCAACTTAGATCCCGATCAGGTAGCGTTTAGTTGAAGTTGACTGATGCAACGTAGATCTCGATCAGAGAGCGCTCAGTTGTAGTAACTGGTCTGAAATTAAGCTTTGTGTCTATGTCTGAATAAATAATGCCCTAAAGATTAAGGATCAGTCTACAACGCACGATTACTCAAAATGAAAACAGCTTTGAAGAGTTCAGTGGGTTTGTGTAAGCATTTTTTATCTCAGCATGAGTCGAGACTTCCACCTATACACATCGATTAGGGAAATCTAAACCCATCCGAGATCTACATTAATGTAAACCAACTGATAAGCCCACAAAGTCTTTTTGGCATCAAATGCATCTGATGTCTTTGATACATGTACGAGATCCTTTAAATCAGTTTAGAATGAAATATGCAGGCTATGAGGCTATGGGAACGCTGGCGATGTTAGTATATTGAAATGTTTGAAATAGAAAATTGTATGCCAATTAACGGTTTTGTTAAATACATCAAGTAAATACATAGGGGTATAGAGTGTATGTTCAGGAGATGAATACTAGTGCAGTTTGAAGTAT